>OZ012660.1:1800000-1957000 GCA_963942545.1 Oxycera nigricornis | reverse complement strand
CCAAGCGTTTATGATCCCTTTAATGAACACACAAAAAGTCTATAAGACTGTAAATTTTACGATGTGGAATATAAATTCACAAGAATATTTCCAACTTGGGATGGAGGACGCGACAGCTTTTCGCCCTCCCGTCGTTAGTCTTATTACTGTTGTCGTTATTATTCCTTAAGTACTTTATTACGTCAATTGTTCCCGTTTTATGACATCATGAACACTTGACGACCAGCGAGGGACGACTAGCCACGATCCAATGTATTAAATGATTTCGGAATTAATTTTTGGTGCCGAATTATGGGCGTGCATTAAGATTGATTGAAAGATATATGCAAGAGATGAGGGTAATCAGCAGTTATGGGTCTTGTTATAGCACTCAAATACTCGCCGTTTGACTTTATTCATATGTTTTCCTTTGAAGAGTGGCGCACACTAGTTCGGAGACGAGGACGCAGCAGTTTTGCATTTCAAACACCTTGGGGTGGTGAGGAGTTTTGCACACAATCTGATACTTTACATCATAACAAATTACACACACTCGATTGAAAAAAGTTGTTGTTGTATCGTAAGTTCATGAAGCTATTTCACTTTTTGAGGTACACTTATATATTTTACCTAACACTGAAGTTAGTTACAATCAAGTTTGTAGAAAGCGTTCGACATATTCCGAAAATGTGTTTCAATCCTTGCGCAAATTCAATATATTATGAGCTCTACACATAAAGCCATTCCGAAAGCTTTTCCAAGAATCATGGAATACATCAAATAAACAAATATAAATCCCACCGAAAAAATTCTATTTAAAATATGTATGTATCTAAAATTGTCAGCTTCATCACATTCGCTATAGTTACCACCTCCATTTTATTGGCTCTTTTGCAAATCCTTTTGACACATTCCAGGCCGCAAACTTAATCTCGACTATTTGCGTGGCCAACCATCAAAAATTCAATGTCGAATGTCCTCTAAAAATATCCTCGCTATATTCATACATATATGTATTTTCCCTGAAATTCCACACAAGTCCGTGAGTTTTAAACGATTTAAAAATTGATCTCGCGGCCTTAAACGGGCATTTTAATTATATTCACTAATGCTTTGCAAGCTCTCTGTTTTCAATGTGTATATTTGTCTGCAGTACAGTAAATTAGCTTTAATTCCTCTGTCTGAAGAAGAAAAAAACGATCCAGTATTACGATAAAATTAATTCATTGGAATCCCATTAAATCCCGCAATGTTCTAGAATTAAATCACACGCTTAGACCCCCAAATTAAAATTTAAGTCTCGACTGCCTCGCATATAAACTCGACACTTAAAATTCGCTGTTAATTCAGGGGGTGCTTTTTTGACTTAATTCGATTGAAGTGCACTCACGGACGGAAAGCAAGAGAAGGCGGGCGGGCAGGAGGCCAAATGGAAACAAGAAAATCACACTTAATCAGACTTAAGCTACTGGACTTAGCGTTTAAGTATGTCGCACCATATCGTAAGCTTGTCGTGGGTATTCGAACAATGCCATAAACATCATTCCGTGGATTTTCCGCTTATAATAATGTTTCGATTGTAGCAACGACTTGGGATCCCAATCCCAGCAGCCTGGGCTGCGACAACCGTGAAAAGAGGAACACAGCTCGAGGAGGAGGCCGACTTCAACGTGATTTCCGTCGACGCGTCTTGTGATTCGCACACGTAAAATCGAAGCTAATTTAATGGGATTACAGCGCCAAGTAAGCCAGAGGCGATAACAAATCATGTTGTCTAAGGATTAGCCCGACACAAGAGCGATACATCGCATTAGGAGTCAAAACACAATAAGGCTTTTTGCTTCCATTCATTCAGCTGTCATCAAACTGAAGTGTGTAGTAGCTCCGATTCCACTATCATGTTCTGTGCAATCACCCGGAACAGGGCGCAAACATATTGACGATAGCATTAGCGCCCAACGTGGGCGACGACTAAGAATAGAGTCCGAGTCCAAGTGTGCTTGTCTGGCTCCAGTCGTTAATTACACCGAAAAATCCTCAGAGAACGTCGTCAGTCATACTCGTATCTAGCGGAATTGATTGAATCTACTGGTTGCTAAGTGAAACTACGATGGCATCGTTGTTTGATAGATAAACGACATGGATCGTCGAGCGACAACCATTCAACCACCCCCAACATCGCTCCAAGCAAGCATGGAATCCAATGCGCGTATTTCACTTTGCTGACAGGATGCTGGCAGGAAGCATAAAAGCAGATCCCTTTTTGTGAGATCCTTAACTACAACAAAAACGCTTCCTTCCGACTTCGAGTTAGACGCGACGGGGCGGCAAGCATGGAGCGATGTCCGCGCATCGTTAGCGATGTAAGTAACCGTCGACGATTGATATGTCTCCAAGTGGTGTAAAGGACATCAAGGAGATAGGGTAGCATCCATCATGCTAATGCCTGGATACATAGCTTTAATCCTATTCTGTTGAAAAACATTGTTCGCACTCTACCCGGTGGATACTGATGTCTTTTTCCGCCATCTTGAAGCTGATTCGTAATACTGTCTTTTGTATTTTCCGGGAGGAAAGACGCCGAGTGGAAAATGAATGACTCCATGATGGTTATTATTAATTCCTTAATTCGAAAGAGTTTATAAAATTTGTTGAGAAGCTGGATAGTGGTCGCGGAGCCATGGATAATACAATCCATTGTGATGATTTAAGCAAGGATTCGTTTGGTTGGAGTAGTTCTTAACTCGAAAATATTTTTTTGTTTATTCCTAGTTATGAGTTGATGGTTATCTTAATGCAGTTGTAAAATATAATCGCAAGTTCCTTATTTTTGGAACAACAAACTTGATCTGTTGGCTTTACGAAAATTTAAAGAAAAGAAAAACAACTCAAACAAGAAAAATCGGTTGATTAAATGGTAGTTTTTTGCTAATTTCAAAGCCACATCACAACAAGACAACCTTCTGTTCGAGTTTATTTGTCAAATTAATCCCCCCATTTTACCGTGTCTTATCTTCCCCTAAAACAAACTGACTTCGTCGGCAATTACATTTTCATTGTCACTTTTTTAGAACGCGTTAATATCAAAATTTTGACGTTCCCTAACATCTCAATAATGTAAATTTCGTACCGTTTTTTTTCCGCCGCTTCTTCCTACCTATGCTATTATTATGCCTCCTTCCCATCATTGCATTCATGCTTGATAAAACACCCCCCAGTATTCGAAAAATGTCTGGAACTTTTACGTGGCACCGAAACCGTGCAGAATTTCACTCAAGGGATTTATTAGAGAAATTGAAGGGAAATTTAATGAAATTTACAACATAACAACTATACATAGAGTAGCACACAGCAAGGAGCAATCTTGTCATCCTTAATACTAACACGATATGTATGTTCATTTGAAGTGACAGCTTGTAATGAGTTTATTTGCTTTTAGATGGTTTTTGTATCCTTGCAAGTTGCGACTGTTGTCGTTGATGTATGTAATTTATGTCGTTTGGATTATAATCGAGTCACTCATTTGCGAAGATATGTAAGCTACATATAATAAGGGTTGTTAAGTTTTTTGTTCTTGAAATTTATGACATTTTCGTCGAGTTTAGAATGTTTTACTCCGTATGACTTGGATGATGGTATCGCTGCAATAAAGCAACTTAAATATAAAGTATCGAAGGCTTTGAAACAGCTTCCTGATGACTAAATTATACATGATAGAATTATTTGATTTGTAACCTGTTTTGACTAGTCTTGGTCAAAAATATTAAATTACTTAAATTCTTTTAAATCCAAGGAAAAATCAATTCCCAAGAACTGTTTCCCATTTTTGTGTATGAAGTCATAAGGAACTTCAAAGGACAAGAACCTGATATCAAGTCCCCCTCCCCCCAGATTAACCACACAAATATTAGGAGGGCTAAATAAACGCAGGCTCGAACCTGCTGTTAAGATTTGTAAATTGGAGGACGCGGTCGCTGTTGTTTTTACGATAATAAACAACGGTGACACACTAAAAAGCCTCATTTTTTTTACATGCCACTCTGTTTTCGTTTGTTATAGTAAATATGAATCGATTTATTTGAAGCCTGATGGGTATTTCACCTCATTAAAATGTTTAATTTAAGATTTTTGATGCATACTTCTCTTTAATTGAAATATCAATCGATAATCAAAAAAAAAACACAAAACAACAAACTGCATTTTGAAATTCTCTACTCCAAAGTGTGAGACCATAAATTTCGAACATTTGAAGCTCCGGTAGCCGTTTTCCAAAACGTTTTATTCAATATCGGCAAACATATTTGAAGGCTTGCTGCAATTATCATACACCAACCAACAAATTGCTGTGTAATGTGGTTGGCTGAATGAACCAAATAATTTAGGAAATATTTTCAACATCCTACATTTACAAATCAATAGTGACTTCGTCTTCTTTCCAAATTCCTTCTATTACTGCCCAATGTGAAATTATTCATTCACTTAAAATGCCTTCATCATAAAACCATTTCACTACTATACATACATACATGATCAATTTTATTTCGCTGTAAAATGTTGATATCCCATTCTCCTTCTTGGCCAATCATTACAACACCTCATAAAAGTTGGATTGCATGGAAAAAATAAAACTCGCTGGCGCTCAATAAAATACACGGAAAACACATTAAAAATTACTACAAACTTTATTTTTACGTTCATTTCATCTTTTATATCCACTTCCATTAAAATTTTCAATGGATGTTATTTTTTCTGCATTTTTATGGGAATCATCATGTTTTATTTAATTTTTTCTAAAGTATTTTCTCTTAAAATCAACAACCAGAAACTCTTTCGTCGGCCGTTAAACATTCAGCAAAAAACAATAAAAATCAAAAAGACGTGAATTAAAGCCGAAAAAAATTTGTGGAAAAATTAAGAAAAACAACATAAAAAAACGCGAAGAAGCAATTGCCAAAATTGTTGGAAATCGTTATTAGTCCGCGTTGTGCGTTTTAACATTGTCGTTAAATTTTTAATTTTCTCGATGATTCGTTCGTGATATGCGAATATTTTGGTTGCTGTTTAGTACGAACATTAAATTAACCAAAAAGTTATTTTTCAACATTAAAAATTAATTGGCCGATATATTTGTGAATATTTTCTTTATTGCTGGAGCGTAGAGAAATTAATTTGTTGAATTCAGTGCTGGATCACGTCAAGAGGAGATTCGTTGGTGAGATTTTGCGTGGGTGACGAAATCGGACGGATATGAAAACTGATAGGCAATGTATGCTAATTTGTTTCATGAAGTGTGGCGTGACTGAATAGGGGGCGATTTACGACTTGTTTTCCAACTCTAATTAATTTGAGTGTTTCAATTCCACACATAAAGTTCAGATTTTATTAAACGAAATACAAAATGACGACGAAGAACTTAGTAGAGCGAAATTCAAAGGAAAAGTGCTAAAAATTTTATTACACAGAATAGTGGAAAATGAAGATATTATAGACAACTTCGTGCGACCAAAAAGCAACAATCTTTTTGTTGTTGTTGTTGTTGTTAAATTCGACATGATCTGTGGAAAGCTGTAACCTAGTTCGAATTAGCAATTCTTTTAGGGAGATAATACTATGATGAGCCTTTCAGGTTACGTGCGAATCGATTCATATTTGCAATAATACCTTCTGACCAAAAAGCACCCGGAGTTTCTCGTTTAAATTGCCCGCGTTAAGTATTTCCAAGTATTTTAAGTTTCTGTATGTTGGTAGGACTGTCCTTAATCACTATGAGCGCGATCTGTCAACCAGTTTGTTTACAGCAGCTGGTTGAATCAGTCCACCTCAGTAGTGTTCGGCGAATTTTACAATGAAAAAAAAAACTGAGCAAAGAATTTGTCTCAAATTTTGTGGTTGAACGAAATTTCGTGTGTCGAATCGATGCGAATGCTGGAGAAGGCCTACGGCCTATTTTATCGACAACTCGGGTAGGCACAAAGCTTTCAAAGACATTCGGGAGATCTTCGAAGACTGGCCTCGTTCCGGACGGCCATCGACTTCTTCAACTGACGATAACGTCCAAAAAATTAAAGAAATCGTGCTCGAAAATCATGATGCTAGTGTTAGAGAGATAGCAAGTGATTTCAAAATTGCTCGTGAATCAGCTGGTTTGGTTTTGGTCAACCAATTGGGTATTCGGCGCGTCGCCGCTCGGCTCATTCCGATTGAGCTGAATTTTCTCCAAAACAGTACCGGCAGCAGGTCGCTGAAGACATACTGGATCGGGCAAATTAGCCTTATTCACCTGATTTGGTTCCGTGTGACTTTTTCCTGTTTCCCAAACTCAAATCGCCGCTTCGGAAAACCCGGTATGACTCCATAAACGTCATCAAAAAAAAATTCGCTGAAGAAGCTGAAAGCACCTATAAAAAATATTTTGATGATTGGAAAAAGCGTTGGCATTTGTGTATTGCTTCAAATGGAGCATATTTTGAAGGTGATCCAATAAGGCTTGATGAAGATTAAGAATTTCGCGTTTTATTTCAAATTTCCGGGTACTTTTTGGTCAGAAGGTAGATCACGGTTGATATTCTGCATCAATAGCAAACGTTGAGGATCTCAAAATTGCAACGAAAATCGCATGTAAGTGGTTATGTTTTTATAGGAAGCTTCACGCTGAAAAAAAAACAATCATTGCTTCATGCGAATCGAACCATATTTGATAGACAGTTTGTTATTTTGATTTCTAAGCAATTTATACAAATTGTTCATGCATAGTGTTTTATTAATTTTAATTGAACGTTTCTTTAGTATTTCAAATATTAGACGATTATCCAATTGAGAGTGAATGAACCTAGCTATTTGGAATACAGAAGATTGAAAGTATCAACCATGCATGCTACCATAAATATTTCAATGACTCTTTCGTAGTAACGAAACAATATTATATATGTATGACTAATGTAAAATGTTCCAGGCTATGCACACGAAACAATAAGCACACAACCGTTTTGTTAATCGTTTATTGATTCTCATGTCGTATCTACTTAATAATAACCACAAAATCTGTTCTACTAAACTGTCCCTCGCCTGTTCTACCACCGAAAAATAACATGATCTACAAGATATTCAAATTAACTTGTGGCATGCATGTCAATTCACTTCAATTTCCATTACGATACAGATATAATCAAATCTAATAGTAGCTATTATCTGATCTAATCAGTGGCTAGATAAATATTTACAATGTGCTTTGAAAAAGCATTTCGAATGTCATGTTATTGATGGTGTAGAAATGAGATTGGCATTGGGAAAAAAGCAGCACAAACGAACGGAATGTTAACATAATAAATATTTAAGTAGGGAGCCCTCATTCGGGCGGAAAATTATTGTAGCCTGATTGTAATTATGATTCCCAACTCAGTTCAGTTAAATGGCGCGATATATGTATGTATGTGGGCTCACATTATCATTTTGTAACGGAAACCCCATCATTACCGCAGCGACAGTTAATTAAGAGATTGTTGCCTAATGTATGTTTAATTGGACCTACAAACCTGGCAATTGAAATTGCCGGTAAATGGAATTTTGATGCAACTGATAGGAAGAAAATTAATAATAGGTTTCGGTTACTAGTAGCTTTCGGCTATTTAGCAATTGACAAAAGGAATAAATGAAAAAGACACTTGGTAGATATTTGCGATCACTGTGGGGGTGCTCACGATTTTGGGAATGTCGTAATGAGACAAACAAGGACCTCGTTGTGTCCACACAAAAACACAAGGCTTTATGTTCTTCAAACCATCAAATCTTGATAATTATCATCAATAATTTGCAGAAATTGAAGTATCTGATTAAATACACAGCATTCACAATTTGCACAAATTAATTTTAAAACACCTGTTCTCTTTTTGCACACAAGAAGACAATACCACTCTTCCTTGTTCATTCTTATTTTCTATTGATGTATACAGCCTCCATATATCCCATACAATTCCACCTTAAAACATTTGCACCTACGTCAATAAGAATTCAATACCCTTATCGGATTCCCGACTACAATTCTCTGAAGAACAATATCCTTTACAAAGTAATTCCATAATGCTATCTTTCGGTTCATGGCCCATTTCATTTCACTTCATATAAATTTCGTAACAAATGTTCCATGAATTTATTACAGTCGTTTTTGACCCCTGTCGTATTATGGTATTTGGGTGGAGCCAACATCGAATGAGCTACCACTGCTGCATGCCAAACTTCAAATCAATTTTCTTTAGTAGGGCGAGGGGTCGTAAATTTTCTCTGCAGAGGTAGCGCAACCATCGTCACCATTCCATCGAGTTTTATTGCAACTGTTGCCAAAATGTCAGCTAATCTACACATAACTACTATGTTGTCTGCCTCCCTTGACTTCTATCCCCTGTCAAAGACAACAAAAGCAGGAAATTTCTACTTAAAACATCCCTTAATCAACTGTAGAGTCAACGTGGGTCGTCCGGCTCTTCACGTTCAGTCAACCTTCCTACCATGGTATCTTACAGTTTCATCTTGTTTTGCGAACAACCCCAAATCTGTAATCTCCGTCGTGCATTTTCCCTTGAGAGAGAGGAAAAAACCCGACAAGCATACGGGAAATTATTTCTTTTGCATCAATAACACAGAAAAAAATAATCGTGAAGGGATGGATCCAAAAAAAGTAAGAAAACGACTTTGTCTCATTTCTTCCGTTTTTCTGCTGACATTCCCGGAAAGCTTTCCTCTGACAAGGGTTCCTTCTCGTTTTCGTTTCCTTCTCTCCCCTCATTTTCTACATTTCCTTTCTTGTTCACGAGTCCCGGAAAGGGGATCCAAGAGACGACAGGGGAATGAAACGACCCAATTGGGTTTTGGATATTCGGTTTTGTTGACTGTTTTTATTGGCAATTTTTTATTTATACTTTAAGGGGATTTCCCGGTTTTTAAGACGATTTCCTTTCTTGTGTTTTATCAGTTAGTCGAGTTTTGATGTTGTGCCGAATGTTTGCATGGAAATGTGCTTGTGTTTTTATGTGTGTGTGATAAGGAATGCTAGCAGACGAGGAGGGAGTCCTTTGTAGGAACAATAGCACATCCGATTGGTTTACTACTCAATAAACATCTCTTCCGTATGTGGAATGTGATGCGAAGCATTGAAATTAAGATTTCCTTTTTGTGTGGAAATTGACTTGATGGATGTTGGGAATGGATAGATTTCGATGGGTTTTATTTTCTCTGGGAAGATGAATTCGAGCATGAAATGTTGTTGAGGTTTTGCAGATCAACGAATTAGAATAAATTAATTTTTTTTTCAGAAGAGGGTACGCCCAAGTGTCAGGGATAAGTTTTCCCATTTCGTTTTAGCAAATGCTGCACAATGCGAATATTTATTTTCATAAATTGTCAGTATTTTCGTCGTTGGAGCTTCATGAAGACATGGTCGAGGAATATTCACGGAAATGATCTCAAGGTTATGTTTATGAAGGAAATGAAATTCTCACCTTCTTATCTACATGATCTCTTTGATTAAACAATTTTCCACCATTTCTAGTGGAGCTTCCCTTTTCAAATTGGAGTGTTTGGTTCTTAAAGTCGTCTTGCACAAATGTCTCATTTCAGGAACATGCTGCATACTACATTTCTTCTTCGTTATTCTTAATTCATAGCAATATACAATAACATCGAATCAATAAAACATGTTACTTCTGTTTGCTATTGTCCCATCAGACAATTTGCTTTGTCGCTTCACTGGCTTCATGCCATTTCGTTAGCTCCCTGTCCCAATCCTTAAACTTATATCTCTACAATCATATTTCCACAGTTGATAGCGTCCTGCCTTGTTCATCACTTTAAAGGAATTGAAAGCATTCTTGTGTCCCTTGAGGCTATATATATAGCATCTGAAAAACTCGTTTCAACTTCACCTTCCATGTTTGACAACCATTTCGTTTCGACCTTCCCTTCCTTTTCGTTCGGAGCTATCAACTACCCTCTCCCCATAATATCACTACTTACACCGCCCATTGAATACAAAGCTTATATCCCTCGAATCGCATCGTCATCCAATCTTTTCCCATTTTCAGATTGCAAGAGCTTTACAACCTTGGTCTATTTTTCATTCTGCTCTCTATTATCCTGTATATGTGCTCCACGAACTGTTTGCTATTCTTCTGAATTTTCCGGGTATCCTCGAATGGACATCATTGGAGTTTTTTACAAACCATATCCACATTCCGTTCTGTACTGCATAGGAAGCAATAGCAGCAGAATCCTTATAGTCTTTTGCACTCATTCCATCACGAGTCCTTATCTAAGCAAGCTGAAGAGGTTGGGTGGAACTCGAACCTGGTGAAATAGTCACCAGGAGCGAAGTTATATCCTCTATGTGTATTTATGGACGTATAAAAAAAATTCAATCTCGTTTTTTCTACGGATTAGGGGATTTCAGTTTGCATCTACTACGGATGTGCTAACCAGAGATTCCGTGGAATAATTTTTCTTTTTTTTTTGTTGCAAGTAATGGAGTAAACATGGTAAACGTTCGCGCGGCAGGGCAGGAAACGACAATCCGAAAATGGTAGGGAGTACGTTAAGTCCTGAGCGAATTAAACTCTTAGTAAGTCCTGTTCTTCGCTATTTGAAAAAAAGCTGGTCGTGGTAACCAGATAAATTGGAAACGCTTTTCACGTTCGTACTCCTGTGCTCGCAGGAGTTACAGCGAAGCGAGTTGAATTCGCAACTCGAAAATTTCAAACTTCTTCCTTTTTTGCGGACAGCGATACAAACGTGCATGAAAACACTAAATGGATTACGTGTAGGTTTAGGAAAGTGGAAGTTGAACCAATCTATATCGATTGACCAATAACACATGGAAAAAATTTATGGTGCTTTATCTGAAATTAAAAAAAAAATTTTGTTCTTTATTTTAAGGTAAAGAAATCAAAGGAAGTTATTGCATGTTCTTTTGATTCTTTTTTAGTAATACATGGTTCAATTGTAGATTAGTGGAATCATTGAATTTTGGGCTGATTGAGTGATATTCCGGAAATGTTTTTGTTATTGACTTCGATCAAAACCTGTAGACGAGCATCCGTTTCAAAGATACAAGTATCTAAAAAATGAATCAGAGACGATTCTCAAATAGGACTTCAGGCGAACGAACATTTTCTATCTGGAAAAATTCCAATTAAGCTAAAACTCAAATTGCATGGTCACAGAGAAGAATGTGTCTGCAGTTGGTACTTCTTTTTTAATTCCAGAGGAATTTTTGGACTAAAATGGATCTTGAAGTATAATCGTTTGAATGTCTGTACTGGAATATATGAATTATAACTGCATTTGTTTGTTTGTTTGAAAGGTAAATATTAAATTTTGGCAACCAAATAGTTGTTACGTGATAAATAAGGATAAATGGGGACAGCGTTTCTAGACGTACAGATGTAAATTTTAGAATTTCAGGACTATCTTTTTGATGTGAAAGCTGATTGAAGTTAAGAAGTTGCTTTCACAAATAGCCACTGACGTAAATATTTTCAAATAAGATGGACCAGCGAAATGACTGGATGTGTTTTGTATATTATTGCGAAGAAAATGATAATTTTGCAAGGTTTTAGTGCAGTATTTAAACAACTTTTGTTCAAAATCATCAGCTCAGCACCACAAACAACCTGAAAACAAAACAGGAACTTCTTGCATTTCTGAAATTCAGCTCTGTTATTTTGAGTTATCTATCCCCGGCTAAATTCGGTAGTATCTTCCCAATTAATATTCAACACACAATAGACATCACAATCAAATAGTTATGAAGTCGTCATGCGCCACCATTTACACTTTTTTGTTGTTAATTACAATTGAAAAATTGAGATACATTAACTTCATGCTGAAGTTGTTGCACAACACAGTCTGCTTAATTTTTTATCTTTGAAGTCCCACCACCTCCGCAATAGCAAAGAGGACAAGCAAGCAAGCAAATCAGTCAGCAAATAAGAAGCAACACATTCTGAATGAAGTGAAACACAAATATCGCTAAGAAGTGTTGACATCAGTCAACAAGTTTAATTGAGCTGAATTATATGTTTGAATGTGTAATTAATCAAAATTAGATGCTTGAGTTGTTTCGGTTCATGTATAATTTATGCTGGTAATTAACAAAAATAACATAACGACAGAACGAGCAGAGATAGCGCTCGAGAATAATTGGAATTCGTTGTTGTTGATAAAAAATAATCAAGTTAATCGTCGTTACTTTATATTTTCGTCGGGGCTTGTTTCGAAGAAATCAATGATTCGGTTCGCGTAGACTTGTCGGCATTAATTGGCTTATATTTAGATTTTTATCAAAATATTTATAATTACTTTTGGTCGGCCGCTTTTTCAAGACTGTTTATGTTGATGTGAATTTTGCACAGTAATTTCTTGTGTCAATCACATACTCTCCTACTTCGATTTCATTGGAATTTCATAAGACATTACCGAACACCAATGGTATCGGGATTCGAGTCACGAAATCACGGAATGCGCTTACCGCGATGTTCCATTACGTGTTGTCTGTGTCAATCCTGCTTGGTATGTATTTCAACGTAGCCAATTGATTGCAACATGCTGTGATGGTTTTGTTAATCAAAATACCCAATCTGCGTCACATCATTCAAATAGTCTGCAAACACGCATGGAGTCGAACTGAGGGCCTAATTTTCATGGGCCAGAGTGTCTCCTCCTATCGGCGACTGCTTCGGGAGTGGATCATGCTTGCTTTTACCATACCGTTGTGAGACGAGTTGTCCTGGCACTTGGCTTATTCATCATCATCACCTTCACCGTCATCATCATGCGATACCATCCATCCAGAACAGCAAGAATAACTCATGGTTGTTGTTCAGCATGTCTATCCACCCCACGGTGTACCATGTGGCATAATGTGAAGTAATAAATACCGAATTGCTTATGATTTACATTCTTAGGTTCCCTGCTTACCAGGCAGCACACGTTCCTTCGCCCGGGTTGGTTGGGTGGTGGTCTCCACGCTGGGACTGCGATGGCCTCCTGCTTGAAAACTGTTTTGAGGTTTTATGTTATTGGTGCTATAATTCTTGGAGATCGAACCTTAACCACCATTCACGTGTTGAAGATTCCCAGGATTGTTTTATGCATTAGTGAAGTGCACTAGAGACAAACTAATGGGATGTGGAAGCAATGAAAATAGTCATGTGACGGGTTTAGCTGTCAGACTTCAATTTGATCCTGGCCTTTACTCATTGCAAGCTTCTCAGATGACATTGAAATTCGAAAAGGACTCCAGGATCTCTTCCAAAAGCACCGATTTTCCACATGGTACCCTCATCACTTAGTTCTGTATGTCTTTTCCCATTTCAACGATGTAATGCACCATCGAGAAATTGTCATGACAGCGCAAGACCATGGATGCCTCATCCGATCCCGAAGAAGTGTAATGATTTATTGAGTTGTCATGACCGCCCTTTTTTCTCATCGTCGCTTTCGTGTCTCATTTGACTTCTGCCGAGGAAACTACATCATCATCAGCCATACCACTGCCATCCACATCGCCACAACGCTACCCGCTGCCCCATCACACTCCGCCTCCTTCGAAAAAGATATTTTATTTTCGTCCATGTCCATATTGAATTTCATAGCACTCAGCGGATGCTAGCTGCGAGCTTGTCGACTTGGTTAAAACGCTAGCCAACGTGAACCATTTTACCATTTTTTTTCCTGAAAGACTCGTGTCATCTTTTATGTTGATGCACATAATAAGGAAGATATGAATATGATGATGCATGGTCTTTCTAGTATAATTTGGTACCATCGAGGAGTTGGCATGGTAGACAGGCAGGAAGTCAGGCGAAAAGAGTTTTTGATGATTTACATTTAAAGTTACAAACGATGTTTTGACTTTCTCGAATGAATTAAATTTTTAAGGAAAATATTCTTGCCTCATTTTAGACTGGACAAAAAATTCGGCGTTTTCACAGTTTGCAAGATGAGACTTTAGGCATGAAAGTCGCATGAATATTCTTCCCTCAACGTCTGGGACTTTTGCACCGTGGCCGTTTGTTCGCTATAATTCGATTTGTTTGAAAGTTGGACATTTGCTGGGAGTTAATAATGCACATATAAGAATGAAACACTTGAACGCGATATTTGTTTATTCTGGTATTGTTACAATCACTGCAAGATTACTATTAATTTACCATGAATAAAAATTTATTGGATAATATTGAAGTTGAAAAAAATCATTGAATAATCTTTTAAATTATTTATCGTGAATGAAATTTGACAAACTTCTTTAGTAAAATATTTCTACAAAGTAATCGTTCGAAGTTTAGGTGCGAATATTACCATGCAAACTTTCATTAGAACACGAATTGGTTGATGATAGCAGAATTAATAGAAATTAACTTCAAAAACGTGTTGACAAAACTTGAAAGAAAATATTCAATTATTCAATCGTAGGACTCGTCGACAATTTAAGGCTAAGTTTTGAGAAGCACTTTTGCTTGCAAATGAAAGTGAAGAATATATACGTGATTTGTTGTTTTCGGTGAACTATTTCTCAGATTGTAACACACTACAACACCAAAAACATCACCCAACACCAAGAAATCATATGCCAGAGATCTCAACAGCGCGCGTGATCGTCAAAGTCATAACTAGACTAGATAGTGTACGAAATATCACTAATATTCGACCTATCTAAACAGATGGAATTTCAAGCGAGTCAATCATTACACCTTCTCTTACTGGTATTAAAAGATTCTTATCTGGAACTTCAATCGGAATAATTTAATTTATTCGCTTGAGGTTCCTCTATTGAATTTCATCCCCAGAAAAGTAACATTAGAAAGATAAAATATAAATAGATATTATTTGTCTATAAATATAATGGAATATAATTGATATTTTTCGATACAAAGTTCGTGTAGGTTTTGATGGAAATATGTTCAAACTTTCATTAAAAAATTTCCGAAGAAAACATAGGCTATTTGTCGCGAATCTTTCAAAGCGCCGTTGTAGCGAAAAACAATTTTCGCAGCTTTTAATATCTATTGTTGAACGTTAGTGTTGATTATCCCCCTCAAAGTTAAAGTACTTTTTGATATGTACCAGAACAACGCGCTCAAGTTAGTCATGGGTGTAAAAAATATTACTGGTTTTTCTTTATGCAGAAGTCGAATTTCAAATTTCTGACGTTTTTGAGAATGATTATCGTAATCGTTTAGCAACGTGTTTAAAACCGCAAGGTTTACTATTTATATATCCAATGGCACTCGGAACATCATTTTGAATCACGACCGTAGGACACCCACAACAGCATCATTCATCATACTAGAAAGCACTCAATCCTAGCCAATGTTCATTTATGTGCAATTCCAATCTAAATGCTGACAAGAAGGAGAATAGATATCACAGCCAAAACTGAAACCATCACTTACGTGGCATCTGGCTTCCACCCAGAGCTCGTCCTGCTGCTCCCATTCCCCTTTAATATCCTCCAGCATTTCGTCTAAGTACATTTGTCTTCAGGAAATGTTGAATATGGTGTTGGATTGTGATGTCAACTTGATGAAATGTTTGTTGCCAGCAACGATATGGGCAACGTTTGCACGGAATTGGTTGAAATGCGTGTAAACGATGTGTGACACATTTCTATGATATACTGTTTACACATAGTAATCACAGCCATCATCAAGTGAAGAACAAGGAGCATCCAAGGAGGATGTTCTTTCCTCAATGAATGGAATGCATGCTCGTCATGTTTGTTTGTTTGTTTGTTGAATTGTGTGTTTCAAGAAGACGAATATCCGAGATGGGATTTTGGGTCGAATGGAATCTGCCATTTGGGTCGGTGGCAAATGAATAGAGATGTCGGGGTACTTGCTTGAAGACGATATAGTGGATAAAAGACAAGACTAATTGCCGGATTATTTGTGTTGGATTAAGGCACAAATTGATCGACTTGCAGACAGCGTTTTTACTTTCAGTGTGCCCGCGATGAAGAATGTGGCTTCGTGTCAGTACGGTTTCATGGTTGCAAAAGAGGTTTTCTTTCCGAACCCTTTTCTGTTTCCCTGAAGTGCATGACTTACAGACATGCAATCACTTTCCATGTCACTGACCACGACAACGATAGCAACTTGGACTGCTCGACCTTATTTATGCGCATCTATGCATGAGCCACAATTTTCGGACGTGACAAATGAACACTTAAAACACACAAAAGGGTAAGAGGTGTCATGTTCACAGCCCGGTGCAGTTTAAACCTCTTTATATTGCCACTTGCGACTCACAATTAAAGCCTGAACATCCAATTAAGCGAATGATGTGTGCACTCGGCACAAGCACTTCTTCGAGTTAAAGAGGAGAGTCCGCTTCGAGTTGATGATGATGTTGTTCTTGCTGTTGGCTCGGGTACCGCCGTGTCGTTACCGGTTGAAAGGTGATAGCCTTTGCATGTTATCTTGTACCCTTTTTCGTGTGCTTCCCAGGTTTTCACTGGGAAGTATCTGAATAGGTCGGCATTCCGACGGAACAAGAGCCAACCGGTCAGAGGAAAGCAGGTGATAGTAGTGTTAATGTTTTCGGGATGTGTTATCTTGTTCTCGTCATCACAATGTACTACGGGGTGGTTGCTCGTGCATTCCGTTTTAATGACTATCGAGAGCCATGACAGGATGAAGTTTCAAAAGGGAATGGATTTACAGTTGGCATAAAAATAAGCTCAAATATTTTACATAATTAAATTTTGCCATACATTTTTCTCCACAACAGTTGGATTTATATCATTCTGCTTAGCCCGGAACACGGTTCAAAGTCGGTTGTCCGATAAGTCACGCTTGAACTCTTCACGTAAATAAACATTGAATGTTTATTTTCTACATAAATTTTGCACCTCAGATATCAGCTTCACATCGTATGTATATCATGATCTCCATGAGTTTCAGGTATCAGAGCACATAAAGGATAAAGGAAAACATCTTTTTATTCACTATGCAGCCAGATTTGGCGGAACTCGTTTGTGACAATGCCTTTTAGAAAGGATTTTTAAATAGCTGATTGCGAGAGACGCAACAAGCCGCGAGGTGCGACCCTTGAGGTCCACACGGTCAACTTCCCAGTAATATCTACATAAACATCAACAACATTACAACAATGAGAGGTATTCAAAGCAGTAACAGGAATG
Source organism: Oxycera nigricornis (assembly GCA_963942545.1). NCBI lineage: Eukaryota > Metazoa > Arthropoda > Insecta > Diptera > Stratiomyidae > Oxycera > Oxycera nigricornis. Next base: position 1,939,833 of record OZ012660.1, on the reverse strand, counting down.
AGTTAATATGAATCATATCGTCTACGGGAGGGTCCATTTATTATGTAAGGTTTTTGGTCGATGAGGACAGATTGAATATTCACGCGGATCAATCGGGGGGGCCTTTTTGGTGTTGAAAATTTTTGTTGGTTTTCAAAATTTAAGCAATTTTTTTTAATTAAAAGACTATAAAAACTATTAAAAATCTGCTTAAATTATGCAAATATCTTAAAACTTTGATTGAATTTACAACAATTTTTTTAGAATAAAAGATATAAAGTAATAGCACTCGTATGAACCCTCTTTACATGGTAACTTTGAATGATTTTTCATTTTTAATTTAGCTTTTTCATAATTATGGAAGAACATTTTGCCGGTGTCTCTTCAAAAACTAATGAGAATGTATAAATTTTATAAACTGGATCACTGTGCTGTGCAAATCAGGTTAAAAAATATTTTCTATGAAAAAAACCATAATTTTTCGCATTTTCTTCTATTAAATTAAAAAAACGGCTAAACCGAATTTTTATAATGTTGAAAACTTCACAAAGATGTTAATACACGTCAACTGACACCTTAATGATGCAAATATTATATCTGGTTCGTGAGATATAGTGAATGATAAAAATGACCTTGAAAATCATGATGACTTTTAATGACTTTTTATTTTTAATTTTTTTTTTTTACGTAATCATGAGAAAAAGTTTTGGTGATTTTTTTGCGAGCATTGTTTGGAGTAGATAAATTTTATAAACATTGATTACTAAGACTTGACAATAAGGTTAAAAATTTATTGTTTTTGGAAAAAAAACCTAATTTTTTGCACTTTTTTCTAAAAATTTTGAAAACCGCTCGAAGGCTTTTTTTAAAAATTTGATAGAATAACACAAACGTTAATACGCGTCGATTGACACCTTGTTTAAAAAAATCGTATGTTTGGTTCGCGATATATAGCGCCTGACAGAAATGACCTTCAAACGGGCAAAACAGCGAACCCCCCGACCGAAGTATCCCAAAAACTAATCAGCTCTTAAAATTGCAAAGACGCTTCGATTGACACCTTAACGAAGTCAATCGGACTTTGTTTACGTGAGTTATGCTCGTAGAAAAAAGTGTCCACGAACGTACGTACGTACGTACACACACACACACACATACATCTCCCTTTCTAAAAACACTTTATATATACTCTATAGACCTCAAAACGTAAAGAAAAGTTGAAAATTTCAATTTCGATTTTCGAGGCGATTACAAAAACTTCCCATATACTGGGAAGTTAAAAACGAAATGTCGATAAGGAAGGATTTCTTTGGGATTGTTTTATTTAATAAGCCCCTGGTCTTTTAGCAGACTCATTAATTTTGAATAATTTGTTTATCCTTAATGTGTGATTAAGAAGTTCATAGAACGAAAAAGATGAAAGCATCACTTGCTAAAACTTTTTGAATTTTTTTCTAAAATGACGCCCAACGTGGGCCTGAGCGCATAATATTTGGCAAATTTTTCCATGTAGGTAATTTTCAATTTCGTTTCGACGAGTGTATGCCCATTAACATTCCAATAATCAGATCTTAAAACATTTTTCTACGGATAATGTAGCTTCCGAGTATTAGATGACAAATTCAAAAGCCAATAAAGAATGTCAGCTCAATTTTCAGCTATGACTTGCTTCGACTTAGCAGATATTTGTGAGAATCAACTAATTATACCTGTAAAAATTATACAACTTGTTAATCCTGCAAGAAGTTTCTCTTCTCTAGTGCTCCATCAGTTTTTCCGTGAAATTTTCCAGAAATTATAAAAACGAGCATCTTACAACATCCTTAATGCTTTTACTTCTATTTGTCTCCCCAGCATCGCCTACTTGTCGACAGTCTTTCCAAATACAATCCAATTTAAGTTCGCTTTCAATAAATTTTTCCACCAATAAAAGGATTACAAGCTAGTGCTTTGCAGTCGTGTTCCGTCGCTTGGTCGGGGTTGCTACCCTGAGATTTTACAAAAGCTAAACAAGTTAAGAAGGCTACTTTGGAAAAGTATCATTAAACATCCACTCAATTTTCTATTTAACTTTGTGCTCAGAACTTGTCTATTATTATCCACCCTGGCGAAAGTTAAGAATATCCTGTTGTACTATAACAGCATTATCAGTTCGACCAAGAACCAATGAAAAGAAGTTGCAGAAGATGTGCAGTTGCTGTACACTTGTTCCAACTCGTCCGTCACAAAACCAATGTTCTTCGCTATCGTCGTATCCTTTTCTGTTTTAATATGGATATATTTCTTTCCTGAAACGACAGCAGCGATAAGAAAGACACGAACAGCTACGACAGAAAAAAGGTAAGTTTTCAAAAGAAAGTTCCGGAAAGAAGTTGCAAGAGAGCAGAAGAAGAAAAGTTGCATCGTTCAAGAAAAGCACTTATTCTTTTGCTTCTTGTGAAATTACTTCAACTGCTTGGTACTTTTGCCATTGAAAAGAAAGTTCCTACACGGATAGAAGAAGTAAGCTCTTGCGCTAAGGATATGCAGTATTATTCATGGGATGGTTGGCTGGCTAGTGGAAAAAGAATAAAGTTGATACTTTTCAAAATTAATTTTGAAGGGTGATTATTGTTTGAATATGGAAGAAGCAGGATTATGTTTGGAAACAATTCGATCGTTTGAAATAGTTCGCCGTCCACGTGATTTAGGACATATGATGAGTTTCCATCCTTTTGCGTCGTCAACGAATCTGGACAAACGAGTCAATACTCGAATCCTGAAATCTACATCGGACATTTTCTGATCAAGCCAAACAATTACTTAGATTCAAACATATTCACGATGTCCCTTTTTTAATGTCTTGAGCTACGTCAATCCATCCTCCTTGAAAAAACCATTCCAATTGTTATTATTCTTCTACCCTCAAACCCTAGATTACTCGACTCTGCGTAGCGGTGAATTACAAATTTCCGTTGTCTTCCTCGTCGTCAATCTTCCATGTCTGTCGACTTTATCCCTTCGCTGTGCTGAACTGGTTCTATTAAATAAAGTAAACTCCTTGGGGACATTTGTCCTTCCTTTATCAGTTACGGGCATCAGTGCTGCTTCTGCTCAACCCTCAGAATATCTGAGAGACAGGCAACAGACAGCAGTGGTTTTTCGTAGGTATCAGACAATCCACCGGGAGTACTACTATGTCATGTCTGCAAGTGGAAAATCTTAAGAAGTTTCCCTTCGAACGGGAAACAGTCTTTCTTTCCGCTACTCTGCCATTCGGCTAGCTGCCTCCCTTATTTTCTGTCTTTTGTGTTGCGTTTTTCGAGAAAATCGTTTTGGAAATGAGTACATTATTAAAGTTTTTCCTTTAGCTGAAGATTTCATGTTCCCTGTCAAAGCTCCTGAAGAATTTTTGAAGCGAAAGTTATTCCAGTGTTGCAGAAACTGTTATGAGTTCAGGACATTTTTTGGACACAAATTTTTTTATGAAAAACAAAGGTTCCGTTTTTAAATCTTTTCATCTGCAAATGATCATGTAAGAGGAAGATTGTTGTTTTTATTAACAAATGTCATTTTCTTATTTATAGATTTCTCCAGTAAATGTATGAGAATATAGTCCCGAGAATAAAATGTTCGTGAAAAAATCAGAACGCGATAAAAATTTGCCTTCCACCTTCGTGTTTCAATAAAACTCACTTCAAATCTTCTATAAAAAAAGTTTTCCTGAAGTCATTAAAAACTTTTTCAAATTAAATTATTAGCACAAAATCCGATTAGCGTCATAACGAGCATTCACTTTAGACATAAGGATCTACTTGGGACTCGTGTATATTTTTCATTTTCCTACCCTCCATTACGTTCCCTACATCCACTTGGTCTGCTTTCACGTCCTTTTTTTACTGAAGGCATGCAGATAGGGTCCAAGTGTCGTTTTCCATTATGAAATTTCCTTTCTTGATTATTATTCGGAACAGAGAAAAGAAAAGTTTTTAATACAGTCTTCAAATGATCGGAACGTTGTCTAACGGACGAGGAGGATCGGTGAGGTGGTTGAAAAGCAAACCATCCGAAAATGATGAGAAGTGAATGAAGAATATTCAAGACGTAGTGGATTGTCTTGTCGCATCATCTGATTTTCGAGGGAATTGTTTGAAAAAACTTTCTCCTGGACTCAAGATTATTTTCTGTTTGGCCAACTTGGCATCTTTGCAGAGATTTTTGACTGCCACTGGATAGAATGGAGGTTCTAGTGAAGACAGATTGTCTGCACTATTAACATTATGTGCTCAAATATCCTGCAGAAGTTATTGGAGCATTATTATCATTTCAATTAATATTAATTAGAGAAGATAGCGTTTCTAGAAGAATAAGAGAGTATTTCAAAGTGATGGAAAAGCAGTAGCATTGGATTTTTGGGATTAAATCGTAAAAAGATCTGTGAAAATTCCATAAAGCGGTTTTTGTTGTTGAGAAAAATTTAACAAAGGATACTTACACTGACAAAAAATAAATTTAGTGATCTGAATTCGCATAAATGGGAGTCTTTGGCGATTTGACCCGTCTCAGTGAACCAGATATGGTGAATAAAATTTTCTGCTCAATACCAAATCACTGAGATTTCCACTTAAAAATTGTCTTAGGCTTGGAAATGATTCGTCTCACTATTGCAATTATTCCAACTAAAAAAAATTGCAAAAATAAAAATTCAGCGAAAATGTTTTTAAGAGGCTAAATTTTTTTTGGCTCAGTGTGGGAGTAGAGCAGATAAGGACAAGGAGTAGAATAGTAATTTATGTTGAAAAACAAGCGCACCAAGGGTCATTTTGCGGTATAAACGAATATTAAGCTACATTTTGAAATGACTGCGAGTAGCAAAAGTGGATTTAAGAACAAAAAGGAACTGTGGAAACCCTTTCACCTGACTGGATTTGCTGAAAAGTATGTTTCGAAGGAATCGGCAGTTTTTTATGCTTCTTTGCTGAAACCAAATAGATTTCGCTTGCAGAAAGAAAAACACCATCACTGAAGCAAATGCATCATCATCATCAAGTATTATGATCCTAAATGCAGAACTTACGATAAATGTCTTTTCTAAAGACGCATGAATGCGCCAAAACTATTCCCTTTTATCGCAGCGTCCTCCTTCACGTTCTCTTTGGCGGTGCTGGAGGCAATCGCGGCCAAAGCGGATTCAAGCCATCCAACATTCATCTTGTGGATGCATCATACCCGCAGCCATACCAGCAAACCGCTTGTTAATTCGAAATTAGATGCATGTAGTCAGCCATGCATGCAGATACAATTCTTCTACGATTAGACTGAAGAGAAGAGATCCTCCTTGGTGATTCCATTTTAAGATTCTCAAGCATACTTCTGCCTGCAGTGTTTTCGCCACTACTGCTACCACGGGATGATGCACCAGAGGAGGAGTAGCAATGTTCGCAATGGTACCTCCTTTGGATGCCGCCGAAGCACGCCACTGCAGGCATGACATTGTGGCGGTGGTGATGATGATGATGACGATGATAGTGAAAACCATATGAAAAACAACATACGTGCAACTATCTTTTTACCTGCTCAACGAAAAGTCAGGAGTTGCAACCGTACGTAGTAGTGCAAGTCTTTTATACTATTAATGACGCTATTTATTATTTAAATGATATACTCGTGGCCGCCGGGTTGAGACATAATCATGAGGACGTGGTTCTGCTGAACAAGTGGAAGCTATTCAACACACTTTGAGATATGCTTGTGCTGTTTTATGAAGGAGCCTCTATACAACCTATAACGCGAATCTTGTTATGGAATCATTTTATGTTTAGTATTTTTTCATAGTGCAGCAGCACGTATTCCAAAGTAGGATATGTGATGTGGTGAATTTTAAATCGTGCAAATAATCGATAGTTCTTCGTCCGTAATTTCGAATATACTTTGAATAACAACACTTTCCGAAATTTCAATTGCGAAGACAATGTTTCTGGGAGACTGTCTTAAAGGACTTGCTGTTTCGCAGCATGGGATTACGTACTAAGCTTATCAAATTCACTTGCGCCCTGAAAAACCTTCGAATATCAACAGTGGGCCATTTTGAGAAGTATAAAAACCGATGAAGAGCTTTGTTACTTATCCACTAAGTTTTGATAAACGTTTTCGATTCATTGAAAACAACATTTTGCAGAATGGTTTTTCCTTTAAAAATTCCGCCAGTTAAAGTAAGTACGTAATAGTGCCTTTCAAAATAGTGCATGATTTTTCTCAGAATAAATAAGTGTTTTCTGCGAAGGACGCGTACAAAATGCTTGGCTTAACGGCGGCGTGTTGCTTTCGTAGTACAACTTTACAGCACGGTAAGTTCAACACACACACACACACATTTACACGGCAATGCAGATCCACGTAACAGCAGAAAATATTGTTTTACAATTGACTTGTTTCACGACGAACTCCCGCAGGGAGCCATATTCACGTTTTCTATTTTACTTTTACAACTTTGTGAGTTATAAAGGTACTTATGTAAAGTGAAAAAGGGATTTATACGTGGAAACTTTTTCATTTTCACGACAATATGGCTGTTACATTTTCGCGTAACATGTTGTAAATGTGGTACTTAACAGTTGTGTAATAAGTTAATGGGATGTGTGGCAGAAGCATTGGTGTTGTTGCGAGCCAATTTAACGACGGCTGTGAAAGGAAGCCGTTTCGAAGGAGCTTAGTTATGAGCATATTTTTATTGGTTGTTGATGATTCACATAATTTTATGACAAATAGAAACTGAGAGAATTATTGGTAGGATATTAAAAATTCATGAGGGTATAATAATCTTTGGCTTTCGAAACATAAATCAATGTGAAAAGAGTAATTTGTAGCAAAATAAACATATTTGTCAATTTAGAAACTTTTATGGCTTGCTTAAACATCGATTAAATGTTTGACATAGAACGAAAATTTCAAAGCATGGACAAAAAACATTTTACCAAGAAAAACTAGCGAAAACAAATGAGAATTTCTGATTCTCCCTCAATGTTCAACAGGAAATCTGCATAGCTACATTGTCTGGATATGATTTCTTTAAGTCGATGTTCATTCAAATAATTGTAATAATTGACCGAAAGAAAATTTTCATGGGATGTGAAACTTCACAGAAATTTCTTTGATTACGATGCGAGAAAATTGCAAGTCCATGGACTTGAAAAAAATTATTCGAAGCGAGAAAGTTACTATAGAATAATTTAAGCTCTAATATATATTTTTCAATCGTCAGAAAAGGCTAATATTGCTCCCGGAAAATTATTTTAAACTACAAAGTGAAAAAAGATGTAGTCACTAGGAAATAAATTTTCTACGGGCACAAAACAATTTTTAATTGGCCAATTGAATTTTTAAGAATTTGTTATTAAATCAAAACTTTTTGGTAAAGGAAAATGTGTAAAATAGATTATGTGTCACACAAACGGAAAAAAATTGATGGGGTAAAAATACACGAAATACTTATAAAATTTCATTCGCACAGAAAAAAAATTGTCAAGGAAAAATTGTCAACCAAATTTCCAATTTTATCGATTTTAAAAAAACTTCAGAAATCTAAAAAAAATTAGTTGACAATCCTAGTTTTTTTTCAAGTGGGACAGACAGGCATTTTTTACTCTAAGGCATACAGTTAAATAACTCCTGTAAATTTCAGAAGAAAAATCAGCAGACCTGCAAAATCATAAACTCGAACCTGAACTTTTCTGAAACAAGGACCAATTTTTGTTGCGATAAAAAATATTTTCGACGCTTTAAGGTTTGTTTTCTAGAATTTACTGGACTTCAAAGTCGTGGATTTTACAAACATATGCGCAGCATTTTTTTTCAAATCTAGTTTTAATTGCAGTTTTAATGGGAAAAAGTTTCCGTTCTCTCACAAATTTCTAATTTATTATTGTTAATCTTCAAAAAAGGTTCGCACAATGCAACTGTTTTAAACAAATAACATAATTCCTATTTCAATCTTTTTTCAAATGAATTCAATCATATTTTTGTTTCATGGACAACTTCTTTTAATAATTCATTGATTTCAAGACTTATTGAACAAGCTGTCAGCTTAAAAAAATTTATTTGTTCACGAAATTCGATGGAGATGATAGAAAAGATTTTGCAAACTTGTTAACGCCACAACTAAGCCCACCAAAAATTCAAATTTGATCTGATATGCAAATTTAGTCAGATTTACAATGCTCGTGGGAAGTTAGGAAGCATGAATGTATAAATGTTAATAAATTATTATGTATTGAATGAATCAATTGAATATTGATTATAATGTCACTCGATTCCGAAAGAATTACTTTAATACATATTATATTAAGACTGCCATGAAAGCATTTATTGTTAGACTTGTTGGTCTTAATTACAAAAATTTGGTCCGTTTCTTGTTTTCAAAAATCCCATCCAAGTCATTTGAAATGTTTAAATGCATCGAAAACATTTTCTCACAGTCCTTAACAAACATGTCTCTCAATTAACATTGAACAAATTTGTAACATGTTTGAATTCTTTAAGTTGCGCCTCGTGTCTAGACTCGCTGACAACATTTTCTACATGTTTTGACCTCACGGCGGTAATGCCGATGGTACGTTGTCGGTACCATGTTTAAATGGAAAAGTAATGTTGCTGGGAAAACACGAAAACATTTTGTCACAGCCACAAAACATACATTACTTTGTAATTCGTGGCTAACAACAATAGCGACAATTATGAACGAATGGCAAAGAAAAGATATTGCAGAGCATCTTAGATGGTTTTTGAAGCGGTAGAGGTAACGTAATTTAACGATTGTGGTTTTGAATTTCAAGTGCATCTTATTTGATCGTGTTCTTGAAACTGTCGTGAGATTTAATGTTTTCGCCATTAGTTTTAATTTAAATGCATTTAAAATGCAACCCTAGAATTGAAATAAATTCACCTACGACATAGAATGCTGCTACAAAAGCAATCCAATTTTTTTTTTGTAAAAATAATAAATGGTAAATTTTCATACGATGGTTGATCCACGTATTTCTTATCAACTTGAAAAAAATTTACACTTAAAACCATAAAAACCTTCGAACCAAGCAGGTTTGAATCATCCCGAAATTTTTTAGCCAACTGTTTCCATCGCTTGATCGCAAACGAACCGATTCAGAACACATACCTGAAAAAGAAAAGAAAATTCTGGTTATCATTTGCTGCTAAACGATTTTCTAATAATTTACATTCAACAAGACATTTCCATTTAAAAAGAGATAATAATTAATTTGGCCAACAGCCATGCCATTTAAAAATATAAACAAATAATGGGTCTATAAATAAGATGAGAATCTCTTTCGAAGCAAAATAAAACGTACGATTTATTTTGAATAATTTATTTCAATCAACACATTCTTTGTCCGAACACGTGTTCCATCAAAAATAACCGCAAAAAAATAAATTTAAAATTCAAATAAATATTTGCATAGCACATAAATCAACACATTCTATTTTCTTGTAACTTCAAACGATTTTTAATGCCTGAAAATATCTTCTATAGACGCGACACGAACAAAAGATTTTAACCGATGTTAACCATAATTATTTTTGTTGAATGAATTCATGTCGTTTTGCTGCCACTGTGTCCGCGTCGTCCGTTTGTCATGGACATTTTTTTTCTTCGCTGGTACAGCTAACACACATTAACAACGTGAAGATAAAAGATACAACAGAAAAATGAAAAAACAAAACAATACTGTTTGGAAACAAGATGATATTTGTCAGCAAACAAATATTTTGTTGTTAATTTATTGGAATTGCTGAATAAAAAAGAGACACAATGAAGATTGAACGGATGACAGGCAGACGATAAATATTTAAAATAATGTAAATGTGGAAAATGAATATCTTTATAGTGTTCGGGTAGAAATAAAATCTTTTTATGTTTAAGTTTTGACGATTTATTTTTGTTGACATTTCAGTCGGGAGGTGGAGCAGGCAACGGACGATATTTTTAAATAGTGTAGTTTATTATATTAGCCATTTCAGCAAGGCGGATGTAAGGATTTTATTTTGGGGATCGACAGAATAAATTCGTTTTTCACTTTTGGTTCAATGTATTTTTCATACTTGTTACTGGATTCGCCTTTTTTAAAGCTGCTGAAACCTCAGTCGCTCTGTTCGTAAAAATAAGCAGAACCATGTTAATTTTCTACAAGCAACATTACAACAAACCTATCGAGATTCAGGCAAATCGGTGCATATTTGCCAATTTTAGAGCATCTAGGATTGTAGTGGCAGCTTTTTTGTTCTGAGATGCCTCACATAGAGCTCAATAGGTACAAAACGTCGAAGAATACAGCTATGGGCAGACTTTTCTAGGTGACTTTCAACGGTACTGCAAATTTATTCTGAGATTCAAGAAATAAATCAGATTTACTTTCCTCCAGTAATGAAAAGGAAACCAAATAACAACTTCAATCGTCAACATATGTACGTTCAAACCAATCTTTTTATGATCGAAATTCAAAAAAGTCGTTAAGAGATTCTCACATCATCTGCTTCACTAATAAAACGTTTTTGATATTATCCACTTCACTGATCGAATCCTCGTTTTATAGCATTTTCTGCTTACGTTATATAACGCCCATCACCGCCCCCCAATACTCACATAATAGCTTCGCATAAAGCTCTAGACCACATCCAACTATTATCCTAATTAAGTATCCCTCGACTTCTTCGAGTCTTCATTACGAACGCAGACTAAACAATGTAATTTGAGATGAGCCAGTCAATAAATGGATCCTTCGACACATAAACCATCCCCTTTTCAATCTTCGGGACGCAATTTAGTGGAATCACGATTATTCGCCTGGGGGTTACTTTGTGGCTGAATCAGGTTAATAGGGAAGAGTCCTCACACGTTGCCTATACGTTACGGAGTCTTCGTCGGAACGATTGTGTTTGTGGCAACGACATGTGAATGAATATTCTGTTGAATGCCTTTCGCAGCTCTACAGGAAGGCATATATCCTTTTCACAAGAACTCACATATTTCGCTTGGGTGTTGAATGCCAATAAGACAAGTTTCTACATGAAGATAGTGATTTATTAAGGCCGCAATGGAGCGGCACACATATCCACGTTTACTTCCCATTAAGTTGAAGTGCTTGAGGTCGGTGGATTTCTTAGAGTAGTTTTGCGCTAAATGCTGGGTGCGTTAAATGTTGAGATTGAGAGGGTTTTTTTTGCGAAGACATAAGGATCACAGAAGACAATGCTTATGAGTAAGAGGTATAGCCGAAAGTAACTTCGAATGAAAAGATCTTTAGGTGTAAAGTTTGAAAATCTATTTAATACGTTAAAATGTGTAAATGATGACAACTATTCGAAAGAGTTGTTAATGATCTTTGATCTGATTGCGGAGAGTTGAACAGCTATTTCTAATTTGAAACTATGCGCTATGAAAACAATTTTGATAGGATTCAACGATTGTATTATTTTTATTTTACAATTTTCTCTTCAAACTAGAAATTTTACAGATTATATATACACTCTTGGTTTATTTAGCACCGAAAAGTTGATGCCAAACTACTTTTTTCCGAATTGGCAAGCATGAAAGTCATCATAATAAATAAAACACATCCGAGTCATAAATCTTCTCTTCAAGTTTCAAGTGAAAAGGTGCTAAACGCTTAACAACACCACGCTAAAAGAAGTATCATCATTTATATCAATATTTGATTGACTTACAAATTGCCAATTTTTCTCGTCAACAGGAAATGTGTTAAACAATGTTTATTGACTGTTAGTTTTCTTCATTTCACACATCGCATATGCCTATTGCTTTTTCAGGTATCATACTATGGTGCCAGTGATATGTTTCAAAAGTCGCATCCATTGTGCAATAGTAATAATTTATGAAACATTTAGCGAAAATATCAACTGACGAGTAATAATACTCGGAAGTCATCTGATCATTGTCGATTTGCGTAATTTTTCAGAAAAAATATTTGGCTTGATGTCGTGCTAATCGATTTCAATAGACGTTGTGTGAAATAGGTGATTTAAATATACATTGGTGCTTCTTTGAAGAGCTGCTGAATGGTCGAACGGACTACAATACAGCGACTTTTTTCATTCATGAGCTGCTTTTCGGCAGCATCTTGTTTGTAAGATACATCTTTTTGGGTGTGAAAATGGCATTGAGCTTTTCACATCAAAATATTTTTTTGATTTTAAAATATATCATTTCTGCTGATTTATTTTTATTAGAAAAAGAAGTTTACGGTATACTTTTTGAGGTACATTTACAAATACCATTCAGAAGCTAAATTTAAGCATCCTGAATAGTGCGTAGAAGAAGCCCCATTAGATACAAGTCAATAATACGTAAGAGATGTCGAAGGAAAAATGACCCTAGACAAGGCTGCTCAAAAAAGAAGACATAGAACGATATGAAACTGTATCAACGAGGAATTTGATAGCTATGCACAGCAAACTCGACGTTAAAGTTGCAAAATCAGCAGTGGACCGACCCTAGAGCGAACAGCAACACCTCAAGCAGAAGGCAAAAAACCCAAAAATCACCAAAGAGGGTCCAAAAAATACATTATAGAAAAACAGAATCTACTTGAACTGACGAAAGATTAATACGTTTCACAAAGAAGACGACATTTAAATGTGAGTTCACATTAGTGGAAGGTACTTCGACCCCAAATAAAATTCTCGCAAAACTCAACCACATTGAATACCTATCCTAAAATTAGTCTGGCATCTCTTAACAAAATGTTTCACCCTCCCCGAAATCCAATCGATTTGCCAAATAAATTCATTGGCGGGGTTAAATATTTGCAACTGGGAAACAAGTACTTATCATTTGTCAATTCCATTTTGTCGCGGTTGTGCTTTGCATTTTTCGGGGTAGAAATTTTTAGGCAAATCGGCCAAATAAAAATTCTTAAGATTTTCGAAGCGTGACAAATCACTTTGAAGCAATCGTTCTGTGTTTTATTTTTTTTTCTCTCGCGTGACACACATTGTTTCGTATCTTTCATCATCAATGCCAAGACAATTTTTTTACATGAGTTTTCTTTCGAAGAAAATCGAAGATCATATGTTAGTGTTTTTTGTTGGACGAAACAGTTGGGTATTTATTTGTCTAGCGAGAACGACGGAAAATGGGAATAACAAACAGTTTTTCTTTGAAGAATTTTCCCGTTTGTTCTCGTAATGAAATTCAATGCTGACACGATAATTACGACACTGTTGAAATCTTCATAGAACGGAGGGTTGTCGTGGAGCTTTCTAGGATTTATTGGATGTTCTACAGACAGAAGTTATTAGTTGAATTTGAAAGACGAATTCCAATGTGGCAGGTGTTGGGCGTAAACTGTAAATGATGTTGCAGGTTATTTTCAGATTGATGACCGTTCAGTCGGGGATGTAGAAGAGACAATTTCCGTAGTTGGATTGGAAAAAAATCTAACATTTTTTTGGAAGTATCCCAACGGAATATTCGTCACAAAAATTCCAAAAAAGAAAATAGACCTTGATAGTATTTTATGGATGGTAATATCTTAACCTCGTGTACACAAACCCAATCATCATTCCACTCAATTAACACCCTTTCAAAACTATGTGTTTGATAGTCTGAGAAAAAAATTAATAGAATGATCGCCATTATTGCAAACATGTTGCATACCACGATCACTGTTTGCAATTCCAATAAACGAATGTAGTTAAGATTTCAATGCACATCGTCCAAGATACATTGGCTACGTGATTTTCAAATAATGATTAATTCTCTCGTCAATCCATTTGTATGTTTACCTGTCTGTTTGGTATTACCTTTGTTGAATGCATGATGATCACCGATCGCACTGAACCAATCCCAATCAGTCGCAAAGTCGGCAATGCCAATCAAGCGATACAAGATATATTCCTTATTGCAGTCATAGATAGTTCTTGACGCGATGCGAAATGCATTCGTTATTGATTTCAAACTGGTATTTCGCGTTGTTAAAAGACAACGCAACACTCACGTATGTATGTTGACGGTTATATAGTCGTCATTGCAACATCGTGACATGTTGAATTATGGATGCGTGTCAAGGAGCAGACATATTTCCACAGAATCCAGGTGGGAATGACTTTATCGCGAAATTCGCCTTTAAGGAGGGTGATTTTCTTTTCGTGGAAAACAGAAAAGAATCTTCGAGAGAAAATACATGGTGGCCACTTTATTTGAAGTGTAGACACGCGAATGACTCATTACTGTGTGAATTTTAATGTCTACATAAAATGAATAAATAAATAAAAATGTCTTCATTCGGACAACATTGTACTACGAAGTTCTGCATAAATTGATGCATTTTATTGACGCTGCGATCCAGATATCTTTCAAGTTTCAAACAAATCGATCCGTATTTTCTGAAGTTCCCATGTTGAATTTTGACAAGGTACATTTTTAATGAAATTTTACAAACACTATATATTTTAATAGCATTCATAATTCACTGTTGATATATGGTTCTCTTACCCTTTGCCAGATTCACGAGAACCGTATCACCAAAAAAATGCCGACCAATACTGATGAAATCAAATTTTGACGTAAGAACTTCAAAATTTGAGAGCAGGAACTAGTCTTTAAAATTGAAATTCTGAAGAAAACTTTTCATGAAAGATTTAACTGACTCCAAGTGACTTATTTCGCAGACTTCTAAATTTGAGTTCATTATAATTTTTTTTAAATTCTTATTGAAAATTTGTACGGAGGGACAATTTTTGAAATCTTCAAGACTCTGCATTACCCTTGTAAAGATTTGTAAGATTTTTGCAAGCCCCCTTTCTTCTTGCGTGGGTGGAAAAGCCTGAAACTCGTGGAAGAAAAAAGAAACTCAGCACGAGAGATTCCAAAAATGTTGTTCGGCTTGTACGACGCTTTTTTGACATCAACGAGTATAAAACAGGAACTCAAGTTCAGAAGGTCAGAAGTATCCTTATTAACGCCAAATTAAAAGTCCCAGGAAAACTCCATTACTAAAAGAAAGACACATTCGAGACAGGTTAAAATTTTCCCGAGACCATAAGGTCCGGCCTGCTTCCAAATGGAGGAATATCCTTTGGGCTGATGAATCAAAAGTTGTATTATTTGGCTGTCCGGGAAGGAGACAATACATAAGAAGACCGCCAAATGCTTCTCATGATCCACGGTATACCACGAAGACAGTTAAACATGGAGGGACAAAAATTAATGTTTGGAGTGCGTTTCCATTTTACGACCCTGGCCTCATATTTTGAATCAAATTCGCGATGGATGCCAAAATTTACAGACATATTGCAAAATGTCATGTTATCTTTTGCGAAAGAAGGTATGACCCTGAAATGTATTTTACTATTGCAACTTCTCTTCAAATGTTCAAAATATGCCCATGAAATGTTTCCGAAATATTTTATGTTACTTATTCAGCTAAATTTTTATCAAATTTGAGAATCATTTCGATAGATATTTGAGATTTTTCTTTCTTGTTGCCACGTGCGGCAAGATTGCGAAGATTTGTTTCTCTTCTGAGTTCACATTTTCCAAAATTTTCAATACCAAAAATATTTTATATCTCGCCAATTTCGGCTGAATCACTCACTATTCGAATTCATTTCGAAGCGGACCTTGCAAAGGATTGGTCCAACGTCTAGAATTTTATTTTTGTTTTGTTATCTTTTTTGCGCAACCTGCGTAAGCGCCATCGCTAATTTCCTTGACTTTCGATTTAAATTGCAAAATTCTGCTATTGCAAACTCTATAAAATTTCTCATGAAAACAACATTTTATTCCGTGTTACAAGGATAAATAAACCTCTTCAACTTTATCGCATGCTATCTTTGTGGTTTTTCCGGAATGTATACTGTGCGTATTGCAGTAGCCAAACCGAAAGCCTTAAAAGTTAATCGAAAAACAACAATTTCAATCATTTTTTTGCAATGACTACACTATCTAATTACAAAAAACCGATGACGAGATATGTTAAACGGACGAGTATGCATGTTATGAACCTCTCTTTTCGTGTATGTCCCCGCCAATCCTATTCAATCGCATTATCTCCATACAAAATGCATCTTCACATCTCAGATATGGCAGTGTGGGGCCGAAGGAGCTGTACACAAAACACCATTCTGGTTGATTTTCTTGTTTTCCATTAACCGCAAAACAACACCAGTAGCATAGTCAAGAGGATGGTTTGCAGCTACTGCTGTTACTGCTGCTTCAGCTCCTGCTCGTGGTAATCGAAGATAATGATACACTCGAGGTTTAGGCCCATCAATCAAATCCGAGAAGCGTGATGGGAAAAAATCGCGTCGTTATGAAAGGCATCTTTATCTTTGCCTATATCATGTTTTATTCACACACACAGAGCAGTTGTACCTGCATGTTCAGCTCAATAACAACAAAAAAGGATTATATTTCAGAATCACTTATAAGGGACAACGAGCACTTGAAGATGACGATGAAGAGCTCCGACCTCCACTTCAGAATCGACTTCGTAGCATTCCAATCCTCGAGATTTATCGCGCACATGTTCACACAAAAATTATCCTCGACTAAGTTTTAAACACGAACGTCATTCGGTGAAGTAAAAGTATCTTTAGACGCAGTAAAAAAACGGATTGGCAATGATTTCATGAAACGTACGAATCATAAAAATCGACGTGACATGAATTTTTATAGGACATTTAGCGTCATTATCGTCAGTAAATGCGAATAAATTGTAGCGCATGATATTGCTTCAGCTCGATCCCGGCGGTGGTAGCTTCCCGATATAGTCTTCTGCATGCAGTTCACTCTGGCAATGGGTATGCTATGCCATAATTTTTTCTGTGCTCTACCATAAATTTTTATAGCGTGGAATTTGTACGGCAACTGAAGAAGAAAATATTGTGTTGTCTGTTGCTCCTCACGCTTGCCTTGGACACTCACTCACTCTATTACTTCGAATACATATGTATGTATGCGCTGGGCGTACTGAGCCTATTTTGTAGTCATGCCATGCACCATTGGATTCAAATGGTGTAATAAATATAAAAAACACCACCGGGACAGGTATACTGTTAAAAAATGGGATAGTACAGCAAACTGAATTTCGCACGAGATCTCGTTGAAGCCATTTTTTGGATTTCAGTCACGATAATAAAGCTGTGAAGTTTGGCTCGGAATATTGATGTCAGGTGCAAGTATCCTGATGGGAAGTGAAAATGGGTCAAAACACTTACGTGACGGCACAAACGGAGCAAGGTGTGGACGACAGGACTTCCACTGTTCCATAGATCAAGAACACGCAAGCAAAGAAAGAAAACTGCAATGTTAGCTCGTGCAAGGCTGGCCTGTTGACTCCTCAGATGCTGAATTGCTTGGCAAAAACTCCGATCCTTTGGAAAGTTGTGGCTTATTCTGTCGCAAAGTTTCTGGCGAACATCCTGCAACATTTTCATTGATAGTAAAAGGAGTCCTCTTAGTAGTGAGCCCATCATTCGCAACTACCGCTCAATGGAAGCAGTTGAGGAATCTCCAGAGCTCGGTGTATCTTTTCTGTTGGCTGCAATCAAGGTAACCTCACCTCGTACCCCATTTCCATCACTCCACTAGCTTAACATTCATCACTTTTATGATCCTCTCGACACAAATACTTTCGGTTGGCTGATATTTACACGAGTCCACATTCAGGGAATATCAGAAGCGTTTTCATATTAATTACGAAGCATTAAGTAATCAACCTGTAATTACCATTCACCACAAGTTCTTACGCGGAATAAAGCCTCAACTTGAACTCGATAATATCTGTTTAAGTCGATAATAAATAAAATTTAATAGCGGCCGTAATTTTTTTCCAGCTAAAAGGCAAATAATCCAAGACCAGAGATACAGCCAAGAGATACTATAACACTTAATTGGTATTTTTAATTGCTACCTTGCTCCGTGGTAATCGTGTAGTAACTTCTCTTCAATGATGTTGAGCTGGCTTCGTGTTTTTGCTGCTTTTTTTTGTATTCATGGAAACTTACTGCAACATTCATCTTATCTCGTAGCTGTTATGCATATACGATACACGTATGTACGTCTGTCTTCATGTTCGTTTGTCTTACCGGATTTTGTGTATTTTATTCAACTTTTTCCCTGGTTCCTTGTGTTTTTTTGCCTCCGCTAGTTTATCTGTTAATCATCAGTCGAAACAAGTAATCAGATACTTAATGTTGAATGTTCGTTGTTCCGATAAATATCATTAAGTTTGTACACAAAATGTCGGCAATTACCAGCGCGATCATAAATAATAAATACAAACGTCGAGTAATCGCGCCATAGCGTGTGTAATTAAATCTAATGTGAAAATAAGCAGATTCTTGTTCGTTTTTTTTTCGTTTGATTTCAGATGTGTTCAAATTGCGTTAATGTTAGCTGTAAAAGAAGCTGTGCGCTATTGTTGTTAAATTAAATGATTTTTGGGTATTTTTCAAATGGTTTTTATTGGATACGTGAGACTGAAGTTTTTCAGCAAATATACGAGCAGATCAAATCAGTTCTTGGCGGTGAACGACTATTATTTCGAGTCTTTTAAGAATTTAAGTATGGGCTTTTTCTTTGAAATTTCCAAATTGTTTTTTTCAATTAGCTTCACATGTATGTCTTGAAACTTTCTAGAATTGGAATTGTTTTTGCTCGCATGGTTGGTATTAACTTCTTTTTATTTGGAATCACGATCTGATAAGTTCAATTCAACTTTGCGAGAGAAGTATATTTAGTTTTCCAGTAATGGCTTGCTTCACTATTCATTTCCTTCTGGAATCGCACACTCAAAGAATTAATATGTTAAATTACAATTGTAATTTCTATGGACTGTTGAAGCATAATAGGAAAAACCTTTGAAAAAAATATTTTCCATTTTTTGCAAATTTTATCAATTTATGTATTCACCCTTACTGAATTTTTACCTCGCAAAATATTTCGATTATACTTAAGACTTCTAAAATCTTTTCGTGTTGGGATATGTGTTTTGAAGGCATCGCCATCACTGGCACAACAGCTTGAATCCGGCTTCAAACTCGCGTAAAGGAAAGAAAGTCTTTCCTTACTGAGCGTCTTTTCAGTTTTTTCCATCCAAAAATCGACGGAAACATTTTTGCGACTAAATTTTCACGGCAAAGAGGATTAAATTAATTGTCAAGCGAATCGTGTCATATTTAAAATAAATGATAAAATGACTGAATTGGCGCTAGCTAACTTCATTTTGGAGAAGTAATTTAGATAGTAATGCTGAAGTACCTGTCCCATACAATCAAGTTGTGATTAATGATGCACCTGGAGACTAAAAACTGAATGTGACCAAATGCTACTCCCACAGCAGTATACCCAACCTATATTAGCAATGTTACTATGTAGTTTATATCAAGTGAAGGCAACAATAAAATATATTTAAAGGCCGTCTCAAACAAATCCATGATTTTTTCTGTGAAAGTAAACCTTGAATTCATATAGAAAAAAACTATAAGTAGTGTAGTCGTTACTTCCATGTTCCTCGAAAAATGAACGACAACACGCTTCTATATATTTTTTTAACTTTCGGGAAAGTAAAAAATTCTTAATGGAATAAATTTTAACTTTGACAAAGGAAGTAACACTCCTGTTATGATGAAGTCGACATTGTATGCATTATAGTTAAAAAAGAGCCAAAGGTTTTTTTTGTCATAGCAGAAACAACTATTTATGAACCTTCAGCGATAATACCAAAAAAAAAAACCTTTCCAAACACGAAGGCAATTTGAAACAACAAAGTTTTTATTCATTTGAGAAAATTTCTCCAAATCGGATTAAATAAAAAAATAACTAATGGAAAATTTAGATACCTCCCCGAAAATATTTGAATTTTACACATTAGTGGTCTGTTTGTTTGGATGTGGATGCTCTTCTAATGTTTCTACATCTGATAAAATTTGTAGCGAACGTAGAAGGAGTTTCATTTAAAATTTGACCTGTGGTTCTTCTCGAAATCATTTAAAATGGTTTCTAAGATTTAAACAATTTTGACAGACAATCACTGTTTATTTTTGTCCGGATCTAATATCGTCATATGAATATAGGCTGATAGTCTTTGCTCCTTTGCTTTCACAATAAATTGAATGGTCAATTAGGCCAGCGCGGATTTGTTTTCAGTTGGCCGTTGAGGTGGCGGGGGGGGGGGGGATGATGATTTTCGCAAGAAAAGTTGTGGAATAACTCGCATAACAATAATTGATTTATCCTCCCTCTCAAAAAAGACGGGAACATTAGGAATCTATTTTGAATTATTATTGCATAACCTATTTAAATTTTCGAAAAGTTAAAATGTTTATGAAAAAGCAGTCAATTTGTCGTTTTTTCCGGTAGCCATGTTGCAAAAAAAAATTCTGTCGACTTGAAAAACTTGATTTCTATCTCACAATCTTAAAACCGAACAAACTGACATCTGTTACAGGGCGAACAAGAATAAATCTCACCTTTGTTGGCCCGATTGTGCACCCTTAACGAAAACCAGTTCCATTCCCAGTGCAGCAACATTGCCCTCTATATCAAATGGGAATCGAATTAATGGTCCCGAAAATGCGCCAGTGATGACAACGAAACAGATACATCACACACATGGTGTCTTTGATGCTTGTACGATTAAACCCTCCAAGGAACAAAAAAATTTAGACCAAATAAAAGCCTCAAATCCGAGGGAACGAACATGGAAAACGGACGATATCATCGCCAAGTGATCAAATAAAAAACCGAATGAAAATCCGGCAGCATTTAATTGTATCCTATTTAAGACATAATGACTCCTTAGTTGTCTGCGTTTTTTTTTTCGTCCCGGCTCCCGTATATGTGAGCTGCTGCTCATGCCGATGTTATTTATGTTTTTTTGTGCTGCTGCTGCTGTTTGTTTGGTGTAGCAAACATTATTATCCGCATAATGTTGCTGAAGTTGCTTTCAGCTGCTTTTTTGTTGTAGAGTAGTTCCCAAGACGATGTTCTCGACGGTAAGGGTAAGTCTTTTGTTCGGTTTTGTTTTCTTTTCCGCCGAGATAATACGTTTTTTTCTTCGTCTTCTCTTGAGTCATAACGAGGTTTCAAATAACACATCATTTGTTTGCTTGTTCATGCTTTTCGATTTGTTTATTTAATTCTTTTGTATTTGTTTATCGTATATCTTAATTGCTGTGTTATTTGTTGTTGCAGTCAGTTTGTTTGTTCAGCTCGTCGTTTATAGATTGGATAAGCATGAATATTGGAAGTAGTTGCAATTGTAACCGATACTAACCTGATTAGATTGGATAAACCATATTGTATTTACAAAAAATCTCCTGGAATCAATATCGCAAACTGCAACATTTTGCAAGTGCTTTTAATATTGATCGGGTTTTCATCATTTGTCAAATTTAAGTATGTACACTATCTTAAATCATGTGCTACTTAAATAAATACTTAAACGATGAATCTCTACGGTCCATTTTACTTTAACAAATGTAATGAATGTAACAATGCTTCAAAACATAAATAGAAACTGCACGATGGCACCAGTCCAACTCAAGATCTTCGAACAAGGATCATGAATGGAATTTATGATTGACCCGAACATTCTTTGCATCAACCATCTACTTTCTATTTTCCTTGCATTTCCAACGACAAATTCCGTTTCAAATCATTTGGCAACCAACTAATCCGCGGCACACAATTAAGTAGTTAATGTACGATGCCACACCAAGAATAATGTCTACAAGTCCGAGGCTAAGTTTCCAATTATTATAATCCATATCATCATTTTCCGTCATACAACATTCCACCAGAGAATTTCATCTAGTCACCAAAGGTTTTGTTGTTGTTGTTTTTTTGAAATTCTAAAAATAAAAACCACATAGGAAGCAAGACGACTTTTGGTTGATCCTCGCGATTAAGAAAATCCCATGAATGATTTAACTAATTTGCTACAAATCCTCGCCTAATTTTAATCAAGTTTTCAATTTTTTTCTCATACAAGATGGATTTTCATTTGGATTCATTAATGCTGCAAAGCAATAGAATATCTTTCAACGGGACATGTCTAACAAAATATAATTGAGGTGCAATTTAGTGAGTGTGTGGTGCAGAGATTCATCCGGACACGGGAACACTTTGATGCAAAATTTCTGTGACACTTTATATTACTTACAAATAATTATGTAAATATAGTTCAATGATAATAAATCCATTTTTTAGACATACTAAATTTAAATTGTTTTTCCAAAAATATCAAATATTATATTAGGATGGCAACTAATGTTTTGGATAACGTATATGCACTTTTTTAACAATTTTGCCATAGTACTTTTGTGAAGAAGAATACGCATCCAAGGCACAGTACGTGTTTTTCTAGCGTTTCAATACAATATTATAAATTTTGATTCAATTCTCTGCACCTCTAGTGTATAATGTTGATAGCTTCTTGAAACGCTTCCACGCCACTCAAACATTCCGAAGCCTCGGCAAATCTTCCCGAAGATTACGGATCATCCTAAATACATTTCCACGGAACGGTTTCATGTCCCTTCCTTCCATCCCATCCTAATAATAATGATGATCATCATCATACTTTGCTTCGCGCTCCACCGAACTAATTATTCTGGTGTTGCTGCTAATCTGATTAGCCACGGTGCCGTTGTCCGGTATTCATCATTAATTATTATTCTACCTATTAAGAAGTCAACGCCCAGATACATTTATTTAAATCAAAGAATGAATTCTGCTTTCATTCTTGCCCGCAATCCTGAGATTGGACGGAATATCGTTACAGCGAAGAAATGCCCAGCACCAACCGTGATAATTATCGCGAACTTATTCTGGGGATTTGTACATGATTTTTAGATAAAATCGTGCAGCAGATGCAAATTCCATCTACGTCTGTCGTTTCGTTCACGGAATGATCCATTCATAATTCATTCATTGCCTGCTGAATTTGGACTGCAGCGGTTGAGTATCTTTTTGGCATAGAATTGCATGTAGTCGTTTTTTTCATGCATTTGGTTAACATAATTTTATGCTGTTGGTCCCTAAGAAGTGCAATGTTCGGTGCAAATTGAAATTGTAGAAAAATTTAAGTGGTTGCTAATTAATTTTCACATATAGTTTCAATTTTAATGGAATAGTTGGACGTGGTCCAACGATGAGTTTGCTGAAGAAAAAATCAGGAGACAGATGCATGAGTTGCAAGTTGCATTTTATGTTTCGCTGAAGCAGATACTGAATGATTGAAAAATTGTCGTCATTATTTAATTTGATGCTGTTGGATTTTTTTTCGTTTTAATTAGCAGAAGAAGCGAGATAATTAAAATAATAGCCCATAGAAAACAAATAGTCACTGCTACAAAATTCTCGTCGCACAAATTTTCCATGTTTAATTCATTGTAATTTTTTCGAGACTTACCATTTGGTCATTTTACATACACAAGAATTTGAACGTACCTGGAAAGAACAAAAAATATATCAGTATGCACCAGGGATTGATTGAATTTGGTAGGTTTTAATGTCTATAATAAAAGTCTTTGCGGAATATTATTATCTATTGGCCAGATGTTAAAGTATAACCTAGGTTTCCTGTTCAGTCTACTTAAAATACATCAAACATAGGCAGAAAAATTATTCCAACATTTTTTCTAATTTTCGAAAACGTTACCAATAACGATAATTGCTATGACTAATTCTCAAAAACTAATATTAAAGTCCTTGACTGACTTCCAACCAAATAGTTGCCTTCAATTCCACTGAAATGCTAATAACAGTTATTGCACATCCTAGGTGATCGCGTGACTAATAAGTTAAACGCTTCTCGCTAATCCAGCTCTTCCAACTTTCTCAATGAATTTCCATAAATTTCTCTGCTTTTTGTCAATTAACCCAAGAGACAAATTAATGAACCTTGCTGTATATACAAAACCCCATATAATTAAATTTGCAATACACTTAATCCTAATTGCTCACGGAAAGCAACTTAATTGATTCAAGTCAAAGACTCTCAACATCTCCTCGAGTTCCACTCGACGCACCACTTTGTATCCAATTTATTGATGGCATGCCACAAGGCACTATTCAAGTGCCTTTACTTTTCATAATGATTTCGATATGTATTCGGCCGAAAGTTAATTATCCCATTCGCATTTACAACATTTACATTTACAAGCGTGCATATAAAATGGTCTCGAATCGCAGCAAAGTGGCTGCTTATAATAAAACTTTCGTGGCACAAAACTGGTCTTTATTGATGTTAAAAATGAAAATTTACAACCATTCAATGCGAATCGACGGCAGCTGCAAAATATTGTTGTAGCTGGTGTTGTTGCTACTGCAACATTGCAGAAGTTGTTGCTGGACGTGTTGCGCGGTGCAAGAGTCACTAAATTGGCGACGGTAACTTTTAGCGGAGGAATTAACGTAATGCCAATCATGTGTAAAATGTATGATCGTAAAGAGTGATAAAGTCGTGGTCGGCTGTTGAAAGGCTTGGGAACAGTATGATGGCAATCTTAATTGCACTATGTTAGCCGTGGCAATGATTGTCCGCCATTTGGGCCAAATTGCAACGATCGACCAAAGTGGATTGTTGGTAGGCTCGAGAATTTGATTAGTGCATTCGAGTCAAGGAAACTCGCTCACTGCTGGAGCCTTCGATTGGCATATCCACATTTTCACTTTTCGAGGCTGCAATTAAGGCGATTTTACGCTTTTGGGTTGACGCTTCCGTGCCAGAAAATATTACGACAACATTTAATGGCCCTCACCTTGCGAACTGATTGCTGGTAAAGAGGCTTATCAATTTAACGATAACGATGGAAAATGAATATTATGAGAATTAATATATGTTGCGCAAGTGTCCAGCGTCACAGTGAAGTTTCTGCAGAGGTAGCTCAGCAAAAAAAAGTCACGCGCGGCTGCTTCGATCATTGGCCTTTCGGAGGGTTTTCAAGAAGTATGAGTTCAGTCCGACCCGATCTTACTTCCGATGCAAAGTCCTGTTTCATTCACTAAAACAGAAGAAATTCAAATTACTTGAAGCAGCATGGACGCCACTCACCACAAAGCCCACTTGCTTTCAAACTGCAGTCGCAAGAAGGAGCGCAACAGCAAAGACCTTGACGGCCGGCGACTATATCTTCTTGTTGTCTCAATATTATCTTATAAAACCATCCGACTTATAGCATCAATAAATGGCGATAGTGAATTATTATATAGACCGGAGTGCATTTTGCGCTATAAGTAATTGAGCTTAATTGAGTTGAATGGCTTTTGAGGAGCGACCGACCATGCAGCGTCTTAAGACATTTACCGCGGACTATATGTTATAGAAGCAACAGGTTGCTCATGTGAAGACTGAACTCTCAACGTCTTGAGACAGTTGGGATGGTATTTTATTGAAATGATTATCAGCATGATCATCGCATAAGACGAAACAAGAACAACAACTGAAGATGGACAATTCGAGGGTCGGATGGTTGGATTGACCATTTAAGAGTGATATGAAGAGGTCAACGCCGGTCAGATTATTTGATGGTAGCTAATTGACTACAGCCCTCAAATAAGACTTTATCGATTAGACTAATCAATTTGGATGCAAGGGTTTTACTATTCTTGGGTTTTCCAATAAACGATACTTGTTAATGTGATCGAAATATGCATGATCTTAACAGAGAATACATGCCATCTCCAGAAATGCATGCAAATTGGAAGATATTTTCTATATTTTAAAGAAGAAACCGTTGTGTTGGAAAGGGATTTTCCAAAACATATAAACTGATATCGGCATTTCATCGCTCATAGCTTAAAAATTTGGGTGACAGCTTTAAAAGTGTAAGCTGAGCTAAATTCAAATCAAACCCTCCCATTTCAAGAATATCGTTGAATACATGGACATACAAAGAGATTAATGCAGCATTTGTAAAAATAAGTAGATTAATACGAATGAAAAAAATACTTTCAATTACATTTAATCACTTGAATAGACTATAGCCCAAAATATGTTGCAATGAGAAGTGGCGCCCAGCGTGGGTTTTTTTCAATGAAAAATTTGAAACATGTTTACTTCAACCAAAATCAATTTTTAAACAAACTATCATGTTTCATAGATCAATGACAAGAATGATAAATTAACCGAAAGAACAAATCAACGACGACACATAGAAAACATTCAAAAATTTCACATGCATTTTTCCGTGCACTTACTTCACAAAAAATGTATAAAATGTCGGAGTTCATGCACATAAATCTTTTGATTCACCCCTTAAAGCCACAAATCACTTCTCAACACAATTTCATACTTAAACATCCTTTTTTACTTTCTACAATTTCATTTTATTGATTAAGGAAACCATTACCGGCCACCTTTCTTCTCAACTCGTGCTCGATATCAGTTTGCAGCCGAACAAAACGAACATCATTTTCCGACATGTACAGCATCTTGGAAAATTTATTTTTCTTTGCCATGATCTGGCCACGTAAGGATACGAGAGTAAGTAAACGTACGTGGTACTAAGAAGAACTTGAACCGTGAAATATGAATTTCACAGAACTGGAAAGCACGATGAAGATGTGGAAGTCATATTCATATTTTTTTTTGTGGAAATGTGTTACATATCAGCGGCAACAGATGTACTGTGTTCTCTTCGGGATAGATTTTATTGTTCGACAGACATATGAAGTGGGTTATTCATTAAGGAGGAAGAGTAGTATGTGAAGCGGATACACTCAATAAATATTATGAATTTGATGCAAGAAATTGAAACGTTAGAATAAAAAATAGTGGAGTTTGATGTCAAAAGTCTCGCGTACCCCTTTCCTTTCCTCCAACAAAACTTTAAAGCAATCAATTAAAAATTGACTGAGTTCTTGAACCCGACGACTTTTCAACCCCATTCCAAATCAAAGATCAATTGCGATTGAATTGAGTTCAGTCTGGCGGCATGTGTGCAACAAAAACACATATAAGAAATAATCGAAAATTCTTGTTCATTGAAGTGAACGTTGCGTCGTGGACAACTCGCACACAAGCTGCTCATGTTACTCAATTCCAGACCCTATTTTCCAATTGAAATAACTCAAGATCGATTAACAACAAACAAACATTCTCAATGAATATTTCATGTCCAGGCGGTCTTTGATTTTTCTGTTACCTCAGTAGGATTCGTTGCTCCACTCCTCCTCCTTTCCTTTCCATTCTGCACACTCGCAATCTTTTCTTTGAATAAAAATGTTGAACCGTTTCATTTCGTATGGATAAATTCAAGCAAGACCGAATTGAATAACGATTTTCGATACAGGCTTGTGGCGGCTCGACAGCCAAACGCAGGCGAAAACAAGGAGGTGAAGTCAGTCATTGCGCGTTGAGTTGGTCCGCCGACCGTTCAGGGACATAGTTGTGCAGAATGCACAATGAAAAACGGTCCGAAATTGTATTTGCATAGGATCCCTATGACGATGACGACGAGAATGAGGATGGCAATCTTTGGCTGAATGTGCTGCAATGCTGTTGTCCAAGACGACAAAAAAACATCCTTAAAAATGTCGCGTTCAGGAGTCAAGACCTCCAGACATGATAATTTTCTTTTTGCTGCAATCTTTTCTTCAGACATTGTCGTTTGGCGGAGATCAAGCCAAAGAGTTGGCATTCACACATGGGAAAATTGGAAAATCAGGATGCAATATAAAACAGGAAAGGGGAGTTTAAGAAGCTAAGAAATTTTCGGAAAATCATCACAAGGGATATTTACCATACCGATGATTTTGCCCACTTGTGAATTGAGTGTCCTTATATAAACATTTGCTAAGTGGCCCAGCTTCTCAGCACTCACCTAATAACTCCTCAACTATTCAGTGTTGCCTCGGAAAAAGAAAAGCCAACGAAGAGAATTCCTTGGTGGCATCGTAAAGCTGTTTCGAATTCCAACACTTTTTTGGCAAGATTCTTAGAATGCTGGCACGTCTCGCATGTGGTACTTCCATAAGCAACAGTATCCTTCTCATTTCGAAGTTGTCGTCGTCTCCATCATTGGTTGGTCACTTTTTCGTCCGCGCCGTTTAGGGAATATCGTTCCATCATGAAAAACATCCGTGGAAATTGCATACATTGCTGGCAAATAAGCAAAAGCCCAACGTGCAATGAAGACGACGTGGAGGACGAGAACGGAGCAAGAAGCAAGTGGACGACATATTTCAGCCAGATATGCATCTGAGTCCAAAAAAGTTGCCTATTTTCTTAGCAAGGACTGTGCCACTGAATTGTGGAATTGCTAACAACAGAGAACACACAAGACATGCTGGAATGCGATGTGTTATTCATGTAGTCATTCGCCTCATCAGCAGAATCACCGTCACGTAATGCCAATGCTGGTGCAACTTCTGCTGCTCTTCATGTCTTCGATGCTGAGACTGCTCCTAAGTAGTTGTCGCTGCTGCTATTATCGTTGTTGTTATTCCATGCAAGCAGTAACAGCAGCACTAGCAGGAGTAGCAAACAGTCCCTGCAAAGTTTCTCGTCTGCGGCCTTACCGGTTCTTCCTTCGCGTTCGTGTTTAGTCCGGCAACAAAAACGAAAGGGAATTCTTTTGCATTCGGAATCGAAGAAATGTTCTTTCGTTACACTCCGCACATAATACTCGACAGTAGGTAAGCAATGTGTACGGCATTACACCTCCTGGGGCATATTTGTTCTGATATGTGCACTTTTTAAGACGTGCAGACACTCCGGCCAATAGCCAAAGTAATTTTATTCACTCCCAAGAAATAGCTGGCATCGTTCTTGTTGGAGTATTTCACGTGATATCTTTAAGAAAGATGTAAGGTGAGCGTTGTTTGCCCCGCTTTTGAATAATCGATTTAACGTGAGCTGTATGTTCATTTTCATTTGGACGAAGTTAGAGAGAGTTAAAGTAGAAAAACGGATAGTTGAAGGATTGCAAGAAAATAAATTTGGTGTGACATTTATTGTAATTTTTGTGTAGATTTCAAACTAATGGCACTATGACCTTTTTCTCTTGAAAAGTTTTCAAAGAGCTCAAATATATTTCCAGA
The DNA here is from genome assembly GCA_963942545.1 of Oxycera nigricornis. Lineage (NCBI taxonomy): Eukaryota > Metazoa > Arthropoda > Insecta > Diptera > Stratiomyidae > Oxycera > Oxycera nigricornis. The sequence goes on along the minus strand of OZ012660.1, from coordinate 1,910,792 downwards.
ACTTAATTTTTAGTAAACAGGAATTCATTTTCAATTTTATTTTTGCATTACATCAGATATAATCTGCCTCAACGACAGACGATAAGCTAGCTTCATACCAAAACTTCATGCGCCAGCTCAAATCGGAAGAAACATGGCAAACTTCATGCTGTTTATCCTTAAATAACTTCTCCTTCCTTCTCATGAATAACAAAGTTTCAACAACAATAATGAGTATACGTACAAGCGCACACCATCCACTTTCAAACAGTTGCTCAACATTGCAAATTACCTCAAGACATTTTCCTTTTGTGCGATACAAAAGCGATAATTCCAAAACATCTCGCAAAACTCGACGATCATCATTCAGCCCCTCCTAGATTGGTTTCATTTAACCCAAAAACTATTTGGTGGCGGAAGCTTTGCAACAAATCGGTTTAAACAATTTCTGTAATCAAATATAAGTTTTCCACCCTTAAGTGCTTTCCTTAATGAACTTTCGCCCTCACTCGGCAGAAATTTGCCAAAAACAGAGATGCAGCACATTTCCATCGAGTTCTACTACCACTAGCAATTTTTTTGCTTCATTTTCAGGTTTGGCTTGGTTGCTTGTATCCTTGTGCTGCATGTTGTATGCTCGACAAGAATTAGAAAACGTCGTTTACGGATAATTAACAGTTCTGGAATGGGGTTGGTTGGGTGAGCATAGCTAAGGCATTAGATGCACATTTATTGCTACTATGTTCGCTTCATCTCTCCTCTTGGGTCCTGTTTCGTACATAGGTATATGCTTTTGATTATTGCCCTACCAAGTTCTCTATTTTGGGATTTGTTTTTTTCTTGGAATTTAGTAAACTACCTTATCGTCAGTTGCTTTGGGTCCTGTATAGAGTTTGTTTGCACAGCTCTCACGACTTGCCTAAAGTGCAGCACGCTCTTGATTCGTGGGATGGGATTGCATCCAAATAATGTTATTTGCTAAGCTTGTAAGACGCATAATATCCCTTCCATATAGTGGATGACTTAGTGAATCAGAGAGAGAGTCAACATATTCACAGATAGCAGCAGCAATTATACAGACGTTGCGGAAAATCAACAGAAATAATTAATGGATTGGTTGTATAAACACGAGACAGCAATGAAGAGTGTCCTGTTCAAAATGACAAAATTTGATAATTTACTGAAGTTAATTGGAGAAAATATAAGCATACGGTATAGGATGAAAGCGCAATAAAAAAATAAGAAGGTCATAAAATTCATTATTTGAATTATCCCCTTAGAAAATTTTTAAGGCTTTCAAAATAAAAGCTATGGACGTTCGTTTAGCCTCCAAGAGTTCCAACAATAACACTCAGTCTCCCTAGAACTGCTTAAGATTTTGAGTAAATTAATAATTTATTTTTGTACACAAAGCGGAATAATTATTTCCAGAATACTCACATCTTGTTAATCTTTTATCCTTGCTAACTATAATTAGCGTTTATTGTGTCAATTCACACATATTTCAATGTCCGACAGTCGCCTTTCATCGTAATTTTATGGATTTGTATTTTTTTCGTTGGTTTCGAAGACAAATTTCAATTAAAATTTTCACTAATCCAATTATTAATACCGTAAAATACAAGAGTCTTTAATATGCTAATTGATTTTTTTATAGTGATAGAAAATAGTTTTAGGCGATCGCGTCAACATGAAGATGAAAATCAATTAATTTTGATTGCTTTATTAATTCTGGGTTCGTGAGATAATTAGTTATTAATTCAGCTGATTTGTTTATTGATTTCATGGTGTATTCAAATTTGTTTGGTAATTTCCATGGAATTATGATCATTTTAATGCGTTCGGTTGAATTTAACACCTTTTTTAATATTGTAAAAATTCATCTTTGTTGGAATTTTCGGCAAAGCTTCCTTGAGAATGTTTGATTGAGAACTAGACGGAATTTTTCATCTAAATGCGGAAACAGAAGACCAACCTTCCAAAGGTCAGCTGCTGCGTAGCCCAACTCAACCTCAATAACAAGAAATCAACCATCCATTTTTCACATTTGATCCTTTCTCGTTTTTTACATTGCCAGAAGTTTTCGTCCAGTCGAGGAGTATTTTCATTCCTTCGTTGTCGTTGTACGGACGATCGAACACATGTGGTGTCTTGCAATCATTTTTATTGGATTAGTGTTATTTTATTTTTGGCTTTAAAACCCCGTCCATGAATCTGAATCACATCTCCACTTAACCACCCTCGCTCACACGACACACACACCCCGTCGCGGGGCAGCAATCAGTCAGACGCCGACCCCACCTCCACACACGCTCCGGGTGGCGCAGAGACAGCCGGATTTATTGGCTCGACCGGGTTCCTGTACTCCGGATGGATTCAAGTCATGAGCGAGCTGAACCGCTGAACGGGCGGGGTAGGATTCCACCCCGGATATCTATCCTTGTTGTTGCTCACATTTCTGGAAAATTTATAGGTGGGAATAATGTGTTTGGATTAGATTACGGGCTGCGGTGAAAAATGAGGTTTACGTGATTTTGACCGGAAGTAATCGCTATGTTTAGCGAGCAATAAAAAAGTCTTAGGGAGAAAGGATTGATTGGCTCGAAGCCACTTAGGAGGAGCTGGAGCAGGCGACTACTTAATCTGGATTCGGGCTACGCGGGTCAGGGAGACTTCAAGTCATCGTGGCCACGGTGGGTGCAATATTGCAAGCGGCGAAAGATTAATAGCAGACTGGGGGCTAATAGATGCCCAGGATGTATCGACATCCAAATGTAAACACATTCAATTAATGCTACAAAATGTTTATCTTTCGGTTGAATGTTTTCCAAGTGGGGAAAACTAATGGGGATCTCGTTTTTTACTTTCGAGTAATTGCTTGTTTGAAATATGGCCCCGTCGGTGTCCGATGGTGGTTGTAGAGCGCACGCACGGTAGGAACAAACATTTATGAGTAGATATAATTCGTGGAAAAATAAACAGATCGGGGAAAGAAATATATTGCCTCCTGCGTTTTCTGTTGAAACACATTCCAGATGATGTTCAAGTGTTATTGCCACGTTGAAAGGTCATTGTTGAGATTTTCAGGATGATAAATTGTTAATAAGTTCAGGCATTTAGAAGGGTGTTGATGGATAAATGGGGTGAACATTTTCATAGATGAAATACGTAGAGGAAAAGGCAGTACAGCTGCTAGCCTATCAGCAATCATCCTACTTTAGTCCCCGAAATGCTTGTCCCGTAGCAGGGTAGATAGTATTAGGACTTTAAACCCTAGAGGCTTTAAATTCCAATAAATTACAAATGGCTCGATCATAATAAAGAAAATAAAGGTTAAGATTATGGCCGTAAAATTGATCTGGGGAGTAATTTTTAAACTTGTTTAGAAGTCGAAAAATTAAAAAAAAAATATAAAAATTAAAAAAAATATAACAAAAATAATTAAAAATCATAAACATTCATGAATGCCATTTTTACCATTAATGTGATATAAAAAGGAGTAACACTTTCGACACACGTTTCCGCGCGGGTGGGTGGTTTATTTTCCCCATTTTTTTTACAAAAAAAAATCTTTTATTATTTTAATTTTTTCGACTTCTGAACAAGTCTAAAAATTACTTCCCAGCTCAATATAATGATTTCTCATGATCTCTGGAAATAGGCAAAAATAATCAGTTTTTTTATTGGGGGAGCCCCCATAACTTTTCATGGGGCCGTGACCGCCGCGAACTTTTTATGCCATAGTAGTAGGGGAATCCTCCTCTTTCGATCCCCCTACTCACACCCTCTACGAAAGGGGGAGGCATAATCTTACCCTTTACCAAGACTTCAAAACCTTAACAATTTGATCATAATATTATGGACAATTATTGCATTTAAAACCGTGCTTTCATTAAACTCAATTTTGAAATTTAAATTTGATGGCGAACAAAATAAAGCTCTACTTCCATTTTCTAGAATAGGCTAGTGTTGACCGTTGACGAATCCACAAAGTGCTCCGGAAATCAATCGCAAAATTTAAATTTGAAATTCCCAACGTGATACAATAAGAACAATCTTTTGTTCTTCTGTTGCGAACAGAACATGAAACACAAACATAAAATAGGGAGCGTTCCAGTTGAAAATTACTTTTTGTAATCCTAACAGTTGTACTTGATTTATAAACATCTTTGTGAACCCAAAATTATAGCATAACAACAGAACAATAAATTGAAAAAGGTGCATATTGAATTTGACTACGTCACAGGCTCTGTATTTGACCTTCAAAGCTGATCACACAACAAGATCTTTGTATCTATATCATCCATATCATTTCGTATTTAAATTTCAATCCAATTCAACATTCTGCCAATGATGTTCAAAGACCACAGTGAAATAATGATCGTTTAGTGGATGTTCCCAAGTCAATATTATCACAACTTGAAAAAGATTATTTAAATTTATGACCGCCGTTCTACATACATACATGCACGAATATATATCTATATTTAACTTACCGGCCACAATCAACTATCTATATAAATATATCTTAAACAGAACGACATAAGCGGATTGGATAGGTAGGTATTTCCTATTCTCGTCGATTCCATTTTATTTTCTATCCATTTGTATCTTTTATAGTTTTCAACTTCGGTATTTGCCTTGCGGAGGAGAGCATAAAGCGATATTTGTCAAATAACAATAAATAAACAATAGTTGGAGTTGATTTTGTTGTAATTTAAGTGGTGCAATAATCATAACAATAAACTAATAACATAAATAAACGGATTTAAGGTTCAGTTCAGTAATGAGATAAGTCAATAATTTAGAAGTGATGGCGACAAATGTGGGGGTAGTGAATTGTTGGTCAAATGCGCTGAATTAAACGGCTTAACATCTCGGAACGAATGGTATCTGAGCGTCTAGGATTTCAATTTATTTGATATCTGATTGAAATTGATATTCAATAGATACGAGTACAATGGGCAACTAATGATGATCCAAAGCATGGATATCAATGGATATTTGATACTTTATTGAATTCAAATCGTTACTGCGTGATTTTTTGGCTTTTGTTCCATACGATAAAATCTGATAGTTTTCTTGGCAAAAAGGAAAGCTTCAGGGTTTGAGGTCTCCTGCTCAACAACCGTACTGTTCACCTCTAACAATTCAATTATCAGGACCTCGTATTTGCCAGTTGAATAAAACCCAATCCATTATAAATTACCATGTCTAGTGTTAATTTCACATTCCTGCTTCCATGTAAGTCGGTCTATTGTTTCAATAATATTCATTTTCGTGAAAATTACCTAGACCAGACTGATATGTTGCATGTGAATGGGTTAGAATGTGGGAACTATGCATATTAAATTAATTTGTTTGTTGAAAACAAAGCAAGTAAACAACGAATCGTATTAGAGTAGCGAAAACAATAGGAAATAATATTTTAACACTGAGAGCTTCAAACGAATCGGAGCATGTTTAACGCGAATTTTTTCCTACCCAATTGGCGGGCGAATTCTGGGACGAGAAAAAATTCGATCTAGGAGCTACATTTGGCACTTCTACGTAAAAAATATTGATTGCGGAAAGTTGTCTAAGCTTTCGAACGTAGTTTGAAAAGTTTGTTGCTTCTATTTGAAACATAATTGCGATGTCTTAAAGAAAAACACACAACAAATTATTCGGTTACATTAAAGACCCTGGAAGTCTTCAACAAAACTTACAAACAAATATACATACGTTATACAATTATACATAACGAACAGTTTTTGAAGAACCAATTTCTAAATTTCCAATCCATCCGATCTGAATGAAGACTGTTACAAACAAACAGGTGCAAATGTGGGTCTTATTAAAATCTGTTTAAATATAAAGATCTGGTTCTAATTAGAAAAGTTTATAGTAATTCTGATAGCAATCCAGAAGACTTTTTGTCCCAAACCAATTAAAATACTATTCAGACGGCAGAAAGTCTAACAAAACATACGGGCTCACAAACGATGACCAAAAAGGAACAAAGAGCTTCCTACTACGATTCAACAAAATCGACTAGACCAGACAAATGAGCGGACGGAAGTAAATTATCAAACAATATTCCGATTAAATTTCCTTCTTCCTTCCATACATTGGTCATCCATCGGTTGACTGTACTTACAGCACTTATCATCGACCCAGCCCCCCCCCCCCCTCGATTCGACCAATCTATTCCAACAACCTTAAAAGCTCCCACATCACTTGATCATATGTGCACGAACGAAATTCGGTATTATTAAATTATTTGTGGCCTAAAGCATATCGTACGGCCATCAATATCATCATATGAAAGTCTACTGCTGCTTGACCATATGAGGCCTGTTTGGCCTTGCAGAGTACCAACCCCAAACCCTGGCACAAGGTTCCTGCTCCACCAAAACGGCTCAGTGGGCTTTTGGATCGAGGTTCTGGCGCAGAGTCCTCTCGTAATTCACCGGGCAGCCTGTAATTCGGACGTGCATGTTCGACGTATGGAGCCAGCCCGAATGGTGATGGAGTGTACCTTTATCATTTTATGGCCCATGACCATCAAGCCATCTCTGATTCGATACGAATCGGATAAGCCCATTAGGATCCCGGTCGGCGTAAAACATCCAGGACGACGGATATGTGTAGCGTATGAATAATGCAATAAAGGTCGTTCCTGGGGAATGAATGCCACCCAGGAACCAGGGGTGTAGCCATAGTGCTGAAGAGTCTTGAGCCAGAAGGACGGGACGATGGCCCAATGTTTTCATGGACTGTATTTTCCGACAAGTTTGTCCAATGAGCCTTTAGACACGACCATATTTTAGGTCCCAGGCTCGAGTTTCCATCTGATATATGCAGGGATAATATGATTACAGATCAAGAGCCAATTGGTTGTATGTTTTGTTGGATTGCCCTCGCTTTGCTTTTGCTTGTTCACTGTTCAGTGGACATTGCTTGCCGCTCTCGGACATGATGAAAGTTTAGATTTCGATTTGCAAATGGCATTTCAGCTTGCTGCCTATGTCCAGGACAAGATTACCCATAATTCGTAGAATGTGTTGAAGCGTACTGCTTGAGTTTGATGGCTTGACAACTAATAATTGCCCATAAACAGAAACGTGTGTGTTTTGGGTTGTTTGTGATGAATTTCATGGCATGTTTACAGAATGACGTTGCAATTGTTCCCTGGATCGAAAACAATTGAGCTACATAGAATTTGTAATGCCACAGCCATTGAATGGCTGGATTTACCTTGAATGCAATATGAAGACATGCATTTCGGAGGAATAATATGAACAGCATAAAGGGTTTTCGAATACTGGCCTGAAGTAAGCGGAACCTTTTCAAAACTAATCACTCTACTAACTCCAAGCAAAGCCTAATAGCAGGCAATTGATTTAATCCTATTTGCCAATTATGATTTTCCAATTAGCACATAATCTGCCTCCACTCGATTGAGGAGGAGGCGCTCACCGTCGATTCGATTTCCAATGCTCGCCGGGCCACTTATGGGCCCCTCATGCACGCCACTCATATGCATCGCATTGTGAGCTTCGATGGCATCCACTCCACACCCTCTCCAGCCACGCTATTCAACCAACCTCTTATCGAACCCTTATTACACCCCGGCATTGTACTCGATCCCGAATTAAGAATTATCGGCTGTTGTCTGAAGTTGAAAACTACTCTATCTCAGCGATGATTACTCACTTTTCAATTTCCCGATGATGGTGATGGCGATGATACCATGGGAGCGTGACCAAGGAGGTGGGTCTAACAAGAAGGAAAATGAAACGGTGCGGGCGGCAACTGGGCTAAATGAAAGGGAACCGACCCCACGGAACCGTTGAAGCATGTGGTCAAGAACGATGCCGAGGCGCTACTTCTTTGTTCTTCTATCGGTTGTTTTTTCGTGGTTGTGGTGTTTCCTTTCTTTTTCAAGTCTTCTCCATCCATTTTTTACATTCATCACCTTATCATTAGCTTGAATAATTGTCGAATATTAAAGCTGAATCGTATGCAATTTGCGATGAAATCGCATGGCCCCCGCCTTCTTGATTGAACATTACCTCAACCTTTTTCTTGTGTTGACCACGAATGATGGATTTTTCGCGGATACGTGTTGTGTTGTGTTGTTTTGAAAGATTTTTAGGGGAGACTAGGCTCACATATATAGAATGGCGCGGAAGATACGTTTTAAGTTTTGTCATGAAATTCGCATATTTTCGTAAGATGTGTTGAACCATTTATGTACGCCAGAAAATACTAATTTCAGAAGTTTCCCCATTTTTCGCTCAAACTATCTTTCTCTTGAATCGTTCAATAAAGAAAAAATCTTAATTTAGCTTAGAAAGAACTCGATTCTATATTTGTAAATTGAATTTGAGTAGAATCATGTTTTCAAATAATTTTATTAAAAAATCTAGAGATTATAAAGTAATTATAAACTCAACAACGCAATTGAATGCCACCAATTAATATTAACAAAACAAACTATTAATTTAAATTAACAAAATGCAAAACTGAATAAGTTTCATGCGAATCGAACTTTATTTGCTAAAACAGTTCGAATCTGAAAGATGCCGCTGAGGTGCTAGGAAAATGATATATATGAATGTATATATATCATTTCATTGGATGTATTCATTGAAAACCAAACTTTTACAACAGATGGCCCCACTAGCAATGCGCAGTAACACTCCAATGACATATATGTCATTTTGAAGTACCATCGGTCAGCTGTTAAAGCCACAAAGACAATTTGCTAACATTGCGTGCGCTTAAGTTTTTTACCCTCATGGAAAACTTCGAAAATTGGCGGAAAAAACAGTATTTGCGGCAAGTATTATTGGAATACTTTTTTGCCAAGAAAAGTTTTGCCGAAAGTTTGCTGGTTGATGTTTATGGCAACGATGCTCTATGCAGAACATAGTGTTTTGAGTGGTTTAAACACTTCAAAAGTGGTGATTTTGACATCAAGGACAAAGAGCGTCCTGTGCAAGAGAAAAAAATTGAAGACGAAGAATTAGAGACCCTCCTCAGTGAAGACTCGTGCCAAATGCAAGATGAGCTCGCAAAAGCACTAGGCGTGACACAGGCAACCATTTCCAAGCGTTTGAAAGTGTTAGGGTTCATCCAGAAGGTAGGAAATTGGGTGCCACACGAACTGAAGCCAAGAGATGTTGAAAGGCGATTTTGCATGTCTGAAATGCACCTTCGAACGCTGCAAAAGAAAATAATTTCTGCATCGAAGGCGACGAGAAATGGATACATTATGATAATTCGAAGCGCAAGAAATCGTATGTGAAGCCCAGCCAACCATGAGCATCGATGTCAAAGCCGAATATACACGGCTCTAAAGTAATGCTCAGTATTTGGTGGGATAGTCAGCTTTGTATATATATTTTTCAAAGTATCGAAGAACGATCGTAATATGTTTTCATCAATCATATTCCAAATGTTCACTTTCCAATCAGTTCTACAACTGTTATTGATGAAGCCAATACCCAACTTTCCCCTACACAATCTATCATCATGACCTCTGACTGATGATGCCTCCCGGACGTTACCAAGCGACCAATTTATTTCGGAATTAACTTGAAAATTGCCAGTTAATTTGTATGTGAGTTTATATTGAGCGTTCAGACTCCACTAAGGTGAGGGGGGAAGGTCTGTAGCTTTCCAAATGTTACAACTCGAAAAATCACAAAATCTTTGCCGCCAGATGAAATCGATTATGGCCAACAAACAATAAATACTGTGTGTAGATAAATATCAGCAACCAAATAGTACATTAAGCAACCACGCTTGCTACTTCAACAATTCAATAAGATGGCCATTAAATGTGCATTACTCGGCGAAATTGATGACCTCATAAACATTTCAACCCAACTCTGCAGTATGTGCAAGCGATTTACACAGAGCTCGTCTATTTCCTCGCCCCCAGAATACTTCCAGGACTTTTATTCAACTTCAACTGAAATTTTACATTTTATTGCAGTCGTTCCCATGCAATCTCGTTTTTTTATTAATTTACTCGCATTTTATCTGTATTTTATGGTCTCCTACCGAGTTAATAATTTACTAATAACGTTTTCTATTCGCATTCTATTAACACTAAATGGCACAGCAACACGTTTTTGTTGCAGCAATAGGTTGTCTGGCGTTTTATAGCCTGTTTCAAAACAATAAAGATAGCTTGACCATCTCCATTATTCCCCATTTATTGCTCCATTGTTTTCGAATGGCCGGCAAGGCAAAGGCAGTATCGAAACGCGTCGGTATTTGCGTCAACCGACGGTTTTGAAATTTCGCGAATACGAAAAAACCCATGGATATTCTTGACGCGACACTTACCATCCGCGTTCTTGGACGATCCCGTTTTCGGGGCAACCAGGCGAAGAAGCAAGACAAACCGGGCATAATGAAGACTTCTCCGCCCCGGAATGGACCCGTCGTGGTGGTCATCTTTGCGAAATTTATAGCGATTGCTGAATAGTTGGAGTGAACTGGTTTTCTTTAACGAGCAAGGCTACGAAATTCTGTCCATTCCTTTTCCTCCCCTTCTGGCAATTCCCTTGGGTGTCTAGAAGCACCAGCTGAGGAAACCCGGGGGTCTGCCAGGGTATATAAATTTATTCACCGACCAGTTTTGCGATTGGGACGTTAAGTTGAATTTTATTGTCGGATCGTGTGTGTGCATTTTCGGAATAGTTAAACCCGTGTTACGAGTACGACCCATGATTATGTATGTTCGTGTTAAATTGCAGTTTTTCGCTGACTTCATTATTTCGTGCCCGAATCAATGTCTTGCTCGTAGTACTCGAAGAACTTTGGCTGGAATACCAAGTGGCGAATCCACTAGACTGCTAATGAGAGTCATGAACTGCTGCACTCACTTTTTGCCCGTCGTAACTTACCCATTCTGTTTTTATGAACCTTTCGGGAGCAACAGCTCCACAATAACATCTTAGCATAACAGCGAATTGCTGCAAACTCACCTGCAATAAAAAATAAAGAGGAAAAAGAGTTAGTAAGCTTCCATGAGCCAAGCAAGTTAAGTTACAGGCAAAAGAGTTAAAAACCCACCCGAGACCTGAATGGCTGCGCTGTAATTCAATTCAAAAGCAAATAGAAGCGCTATTCAAGAAGTTGTTCAAGAAGTAGTCATGTCTATTAACTATTAAGACATAATTGGACACGGTTAACTTCTTACGAATGATTTAGCATAAATCAAAACCGCGCGGCCGCCCACATGTCGCTTGTTCTTTTTGTAGCCAGTGAGGTTCATGTAATGTCCGAGGTCTTGGCAAGGGGACGTACGGAGGGGATGGGTTGCTAGATTTAATGGATAGGCTAGTTACTTGGCTAGGTGTACGCTACCTCAAGAGACAGACGTGTGGGCAAGACGCTGCGCAACAGAGTCCCGTCGTCGTCTTGGAGCGAAACCTAAACGCAACAATAAATACTTTGTGGCCGTGAAGTGTGTAATGTGTTGTGTAAAGTTTAATTAATTTTGTAACAGGCAATTGTCAGGACTGCGATTGAGGTGTAGATAGGTCTATATTGCTGGGTTTAGCAAAAGAAATAGGGACGCTAGATACGGACCATGGACACCATGCAAGCAAAAAGTGAAAGCTGGTAATATTACATACAAGGTCAAATGTACAATATTTCTTCGGTGCTTTTGAACTCTGGATAGAATTTATGAATATGTCTGTGATCAAATTTCATGGTTTAACGGAAAGTGCTTCAACATATTCATGCAGACAAAAAATGGTACAATTTAAAGCAATAGCCCTACAAAAAATATGTGATCCGAAAATTTTGCAGTCGAAGACCTTTCAAAACAGAATAAAAATGAAAAAATACATTGGATTCTTGTCCATAATTAAAGCTGGTTTTCTATCGGCGAGGGTAAATAGTTGTTGCATTCAAAGGACAATTTTTCGTATCTTTTTCTTCATAGTGCGTTAGATATTTGCCATGGGCAATTGCTTTAAAAACATCAAAGCAAATTCTGTCTTAAAATTTTCAATAATCGAATCAATTAGCTGGAAAAACTAATCATTTTTAGTGGCACTACGGTTTGTCACATCTGAAAAATCCTTATTTTATTTTTAAATCCTTATTTTATTTTTAATGATTTTCTATATGCCTAAAATTCAGAAAATTACATTTAAAAATTAAATAAAATAAATAAATCCACTAAAAAGTCAACAAAATGGAAATCTACTATAGAAAATTAGACCTGAATTTCAATTCAAAATTTCCAACGAATTTTCATACGAATTTTTGATTCCAAAAATTCAGCGAACAACCGTTGAAGAGAAAATATATTTTCCACAAAAACATACGAGTAATTGTGCTTTCCATAATTTTTTGAGAGGCTATATGTGCTATAAAATATTTATGGAAAATTATTTTTGCTATAAAACATATTGTAAGCCTTCTACAAACAATTATGAAACAATCGGATACCTAAAAAAGCTTTCGAAAAATTCACAATAGGATTTTATTCGAAAGTGTCGACACAGGCATAGTGCCTGTTCATTTCAAAGAAATTTTATAATGTGGAAAAAAACGTACTAAAAAATTGAAAAACAATTTTAAAAAACTGCGAAAATTTCCATTTTAAATAATAATGTGCGGAAAATTTTCGTAGACAAATGGTTCAGAAAAAGTTGCACTGTATTCCTTTTAAATATTTTCCCATAAAAGTAATTTTTACACTCGATCATTAAAATTTCTAGACATTCTTGCATTTCATGCAACAAGGGAAGCTTTTTTCCGACTAAAGAAAAGAATCGGGCACAACAGTCTCTCAGAAAGAACTTTAGGGGAGCAGGAAAACTTCAGTTGTTGCATGGAATTGTCGGCTTGATATTTTTTGATAAGAAGTATTAAATTAAAACAAAATAATATTTAATATCTTTTCCTTCACAGAGACCGATCATGTTTTTTCTTAATAGCTTCCAGAGTTTTTAAGGAAGCATTTGATGCTCTATAAGTAGCAGATTTTCCGAACGATTATAGTTGAGCTCTTTGCAAATCAATGCTTTTTTCATAATCAACAAATGCTCGGTCAACAGTAACAACCAATTTGCTGTTCAACAATCAATCTTACACCCAAGCCTACAAATTACTTATTCAAAATATCATCATTATTCACTTATAAATAACATCGCAACATTAATAAATGTAAATCCTCATTATAAATTACAAAGCTGTCAACATTTATTGAATAAATCTTTCCTTGAGATACCATTAGCATATTATTCAAATTGTTGCATTTTAAATTCACATTTGTCTGACGTGACCGTACGCGTAATCATTCTCAAACAACCATTATTAGTTCAGCGAATTGCCTTTCAAATTTTAATTGAAAAAATAATAATAACGATAATATAGAAAGACCATGCCACACTAGATAATTGTCGTCATTGCCGTCAGCATTATTGTCAACAATTAACATAACAGGCATCACAGTTGCGATTAATATTTGTTCAACAACTTGAAACAATCCGGTGCTTGTTTATAATTATCAACAATTCCGATTAGAAACATTCATAGAAAAACGCACAGCAAATGAACAAAAAATAAGAATGTGGTAAGAAATTTCGCAAAATAATAACTTGCCAACAAGTCGGTAATAATTTAGCAATTTATTTGCAATAAATTAAAATATACAATAGCAACAAGCACTAATGATTGACAATTATCATAATTCATTTTGTCGAGACTCGCTGTTATTTGTATGTGATTTATTGCCTTGAACAACGAAGTTGTGGTGAATTTTTTTTTCTTTTTCTGTTTAATTTTCAAAACGATTGAAACATTTATACGTACTTTACACACTTAATTAGCGCCTAAAGATGGCATTTATAATTATATTTCACCTTCGGTACGTTTAATGGCTGGCGGCAATTCTGATAGATATTTTATTTTCAGAAAAAAATCTGTGTTACAAATTGGTTGAATAGGGGAATGCGGGGTACAGTTTTCGGTGGTGATGACTTGAATATTTTGTCCCATATTTTAGGCCGATTTTGAATCTCTTGACTATTTTATTTGGATTTAATGAATTATAACAATTTATAACGGGAATTTTTTAACCAAGAATGGCATTTTCATCACAAAGAGATTCGAAAATTTGAATGAATTAATGAAAATGCTATGTTTTATCTCAAGTTTGTTTAGGGGGGAGTATGGTTAATTTCACATATTTTAAGCATACTTTTAAAAAAAAAATTGAAAATACTATAAATATAAATTTATTCCTGAATAAAGTACATAATAATATCAATATTCGAGAGTATTCTCTAAAACTTTGGTCCAAAAATATGGATTATTGAGTCGCTGACAGCAAATTTTCGTAGAAACTTCGAAAAAGTAGTTTTGCGGTGCACAGCATAACTCATGACTCGGTCATCTGATGACAAAAAGTCAAAAAGATTTCGTTAGTTTATGAGTTTCTCGAGGTAACCACATCGAGATATATTTTTTTAACGATTTTTCAATTTTTAGTATCAGTTCTCAGTAAAAAAGTTTTTTTAAAAATCGATAAATTTGTTCTTATAAAACAAATTATAATCATTAAAAATAAAATATCTCGACGTGGTTACCTCGTGATTTATGTACAGAATAAGTGTGCAAAATTTGAAAAGGATCGGATAAATAGATTTTGATTTAGAGCGTTCACCGACTTTGAAAAATCTAAGTGTTGCAAAAACGCGTTTAGAGGAACAGCCGATTTACAGTTTATAGCGCGTCGAAAGACAGAGTTTGAAAATCCTGTTGCTCCATCAGTTTTGCTCCAATCGACTCAAAATTTTAACCAAATACGCTTGAAGAATTAAATAATGAAAAAATGCAAAAACATTAAAATAAAATACCATACTTCCCCCTTAAACTCTCGTCGTCCGGTTTTGCAGCATAAAATGGCCAGATTTTTAGGGTTCAAAAAATGTTTTTATTATTCAACATAAAATTTTGCACCGAAATAAAACTTGTTTTGTAAACCAGGTTTTTTATTTTCTAATTTAAATCACGCGCAACGACTTCCCTCTCTATCAGTCGTTGCCTACTTAACCTTACATATTTCTCAACACGTTTTTCTGACGTCTGTCTGACATCTGACAGCATGCCTCCGTTTAATGCTGTCAACGGTCGCTCCGGATCCGCGAGCTATTACAATGCGTTGCAGCCAAGCTGCAAACCGAAAGTCTACAGTTTAAATAAAAAAAATTCAGTTCCTTTGGAAATAATTTTCCTCATTAAGGCCTCAAATAGATCCATAATTATTAAAGAACAGTCTTTTAAAGAAAAAATCATTCAAAAATTTAACGGGGGTACAAAGGTTACAGTGATTTAACCTGATCGTGCGCCAAGGACTCTCGTCACGTGGTGAGAAGTCTTTCATTACTTCAAACGCGTTTACCTCGTGACAACTTTTCTTGACACGATAGCTCCCAAAATGTTTCAACATTTGTTTTTGATGTTTGTTTACATTTTCTAGCCGACTTCTATATATTCTTTTCGCACCATTTTTTTTTTGAAATTTTTATTCTTCAATTTTTATAAACAATTGAAGAGTAAAATTTGTCGTGATCAACGCACACTATTTATGTAGGTCACTTTTTGGTTTGAAAAAAATGAGGAAAAAAATTTGGCTCTTAGGGACTGACTATAAAACAGCTATAACCCCTGGATGAATATTTTTGAAATTTTCAAATTTTAGTCAATCTAGTTAGTATTCTGAAAAAATCGGTTTTTGCATTTTCTGAAAGTAGAATATTGCAAAAGTATACTCTAAAAGTTTTAGACAATTCGGACTTTTATTTATAGAGGTGAATAACTTTCAATTGAGCTTTTTTTACCTGCATGCAAATAGGACTCAATACTTTAAACGCGTTTTTCTCGAAACCATGTTTTCGAAGACGGTGATCACTGTAACTTGAAAAGGGCTTTCACGATTAGTTTCTCACTTATTCTATATATAATTGTCTTCAGGATGAACGAAGAATTTTCTATCGGACGATAACATTTTCTCTGATAGTCCGAAATGCGAGTGGAATTTTGGTCGAAATTTTGAATTTCAACATCCGCCATTTTTCAAAACATCAAAACTTTTCAAATCCCTTCGTCCATTCAGGGCACTAATGTCACTGTGTCATGTTTTTTTTTGAATTCAAGTGATCCAGTGACGAGCTGCAGTGATCAAGGCAAAACCCTAATTTTTTTGGACCCCTCGAAAGTTTGCTGTATTTAGTCTTGAATAATTCAAAATATTTTCTTCAAATACAATTCTTCCAAAAAAATTGTCATTAAATATTTTATGATTCGTCCAAAGAGCTTTTTTGGACGCCGCAAATAGATCTGCCATTTTAAAGGGTTAGATAGGAATTGTATTTCCAAAAAATCGAAATTCGAGCAATAGTAGCGAAGTTATAGAGATTTGAATACCGCCTGGTCTGTGCGTGCGCTCTGCCTTACCTAACGTATTATACGCCTGCAGCGCGGTTCTATCGCGTAAAATCAACTATTTTTTTTCCATCAAACATCACAACATCAAAAGGAAGCTCTAAACATCGCGGATGAGACTAACGAATTACTGTATGGACCTGGAATCGACGACTCGATGTAAGTCGCTAACAAATAGCTTTAATTCGTTAAATCGCGATAAAAGAAAATTAAATGCATTTTTCTTGAGAACGAATCGACCGATTTTGCTGAAACTTTGCACAGTTCCTCTTTATAGTATTGACTCGTGCTTGAACGAAGGGATTTTCATTCGGTCGACTCGTTTTTATTTTATACGGAAAAAAATATTTTAAAAACGATGAGAATCGGAAAATGCTAAAAAATATGAGACGAAAATTCATTCAAATCTACTTCAAAACTTCAAATTTCATTATTTTTCTTCAATTCCTTCGTTCAAGGAATGTCAAGGGCATAAACTATAAGAATTTTTTTGAATTTTTGATTTGAGATGAACCTGCACCGAAATATTCTGCCTACCGCAAAAAAAAATATTGGACGAGGAAAACTGCAGGAAAATTGATAATTTTCAATGTTTTCAGCTGAAAATTATTTTACAACTTTTTGAAATGCTACACTTTTATGTGTGTAAATTTTAAGTAAAATAGATTTTTGTTTTTTTTTTGAAAAAGGTGTTTTTTCCCTTCAAGACCTATGTAACCTCTTAAGGGTTCCCAGTTTTCGATGTTAGTAAAATAAGTTCGTGAGGAATATCAAATGGAAAACCGATATTTTTATGAATCAATGTATTGTTTAATCTATATTGAACCGAAAGCAATGATGCAGTGTATACAGCATCAGGATTTATTTTTATTTTACTAGAAAGATTTAGAAAAGTTCCAAATACGCAGCACATTTTTTACACAAAGTTTACAAAATTTTCATATTCATTAAATTTCAATTCCGACAATTCCTATTCGAATTGGTTCCCAAATCTGAAAATTATACATCTTAGTCGTTTCAATCCCCTTATCATGCATCCAAGCTTAATCCCATCATCATGCCAACTCTAATTAACTATTCATACGACACACAACAGCAGCAACTATAAATGTTATTCAATTGATCATTTGTCACTGTTTCGGTTGTTGTTTTGCGTCGTCCACCCAACACCGAGCCAACATGTTGCATAAAATGTCAAGCTCACTTTTGTCCGTTTGGCGGCATATCAGAATGCAATCAAGTCCTAATTAATCTTTATTAATAATGAATGCGGGACCGCAATAAAATTTAATACTAAACAAATAGATGGACGGCAAGTTGGACGATACGCATCTATCGATAATAATTTATGCAACCGATTAGCAAAACAGTATTTTTTTCTTGGCAACAAAACTTTATATCTACATTCGAGAAAAAAATGTATCTTTCCGCAAATGTCGACTGTCGGGAATTGAATTTTTTTAATAGGCAATATAAATTTTAATTTATAATTTGAATAATAAATTGGCAAAATGTGATGATGTTGTAGTGTGTTTTGTCTTGATATATGGCACACATGTGTCATGGCTTGGAGCCTTTTGCGAACGCCAATTCATACAAAATTTATGATCTAACATGTTCATGAAGTACATTCGAATTGTACAAGAGCAGAATATTGACAGCAACTGTCCATCAGACTTAGCCTAGCTGCCCGTGGGTGTTGTTTCAGGGAGGGCGTAAAATGACGAGGTAGCCGCCGATTGGAGCAATTTGTGTCGTTTCGAATTGATGGGAACACATATTTATTTCCGAATGAATATTCATCGATTTCAATTGATTAGCAGGTCAACCTGTCACAACTTGATACACGATATACACTAATGGACTGAGTGTGAACACGGCTTTAGTTAATAACGTCTACAGATTTAGCGCAGCGAATTAATAGATGCTCGTAAATAGATACATTCGTGTTGATATTGAATAATTAATCGAGGACAGCATATATGAAAATTGAATTCCCACAACATGTGAGACGTTCCATGTATATGTATGCAGTCGCACAAATAGATTGTTGGATTTTACACGGCCGTGGGGAGCGCTTAAATTGAATAAACTAGATTATTTATAGTGCTTGCCTCGTAAAAGACGAAAAATCAACCGACTGACATATTTTCTCAATTCAAAGGAAACTACTTTACCCGAGCGGGAGATTACTATTTTAAAAATATCGTAAAATCCCTTACGACCGTTCACCCTCATCCACAGGTTTTTACGAGACGTGCGAGTGCTAGTCGCCCTCCCCTTTTCTCTGTCAGCTTTATATTCAGCTCGTAAAAATCGTTTGATGGTTATACTCTACTCGGCCGCCATTTTTTCTATCTCTAGACAACGCTACATCCTCTTCCGACCAAGTGAGAATATTTTTCCCTGGACGACACAGCCATCCAAAAAAAGTATCCTTTTGCACATTGCACGCCTGAAAGCTTGGCCTCCTATCATTTTAGTGGCCTCCAGAGGACATGCACAGCTAGCGCGCCATGTTAATTCTAAATATGTGCAAAAAAGGATACAAAACGCTCCTATTAAGCGTCGCACAGCAACTACATGTCCTATCGGATGCTGCTGTTTTCAGCCTGACGTCGGCGAATTTTTACAGCCCCGCACTGAGGCTAACGCTAGGAATTTTTATTTTTACGATTATGATTGGAGAGATTCTCTGCGTCGAGGCTCATGATGACTCCTCTAGCGGGAGATTGCAGTCCATGGAATACATTGTCTGACTTTTGTTCCTAGAAACCCTCCCGGCCAGGGTGGAGCGCTCCATTGTGTTACGAGCTCGACAAAATGATGATACTTCCAGGAGAGTGCTTCAGGCGACTTCTACAATATGAATCTTTTCGCCGCTCGACGATTCGTGCCTGCGGTGACGCCAGGAAGGATTTCACGACACCCCCGAGAAGCAATTGAGATTTAAAATGGTTCTGCTATTAAGTATTCTATTTACGATGAACAACATTAAACCGTTTATAGTCGAGGTTTTAATTTTATCGTTGCATCGAACCAAGTTGCCCGCGACCTACCGGAAAAGGGCTAATGTCCATTATCCTTGATGATGAGAGCAGTTGATGTTGTTATTGTTGTTGTTGTTGTTACTGCTGCTTTAGGAGATGGGGTTGTATTTTATTTCCAGCGGATGACGAAACAGCAATAATACATTGCCATGGATAGATTCTGAAGTTTACTGTTGCCTCTTAATTGCTTTATGAGGTTGATGGAATCGCTGTAAATTTCGGTGAATTTTCGTTGTATCTAATTAAGTTTTATAGAGTTCGTAAATATCTATTAGGAGTTCCTTGAATTTTGTCGTACCAGACTTTTTTTTGAAATAGGTATACAGTTTGGGAAGGACCTCAGTCTGTCAGCAAAGAAAATAAATTGGTTCAACTGCTGTGTCAAACAATATCAAGTCAAATTTTCAACTCGATCTTGAGATTAGACGGCTGATGTTTATTCCTAGATTCTACGATCTTAAAGATATAGGCGCTGAAAGAATTTCTATAGGAATAAAAGCTTCTGGCATATTTTCGGTACTATCCAAGCAAGAAAGCGCATTATTACCTTAACAACGTTGAAGAGTCTGGGCGAATGAAGTTATTTTGGTGTACCGCGTCCGCAAGGATTCACGACATTCAAAAATCGATGGATTCTTTGTACAGAATCTTACGAATTCTTCATTCCCGCATTGTTTCCAAAAAACGATATTTTGATGACGAGAAGATGAAGAAGAAGATGTTTTTGAATCGTTTGTGAATTTGTCGTGGAAGTTTAATTGTTTGTGATAAATATTTTTACCGGAAATTCAAAGGCTATCTCATAACTGCATATCATTCTCAACAGTTTTTAAAACACCCTCACCCTCACACGAATACTCCACCTCAAATAATCTACGAACAAGGACTCCCAAATTAAAGAATCTATTTTCTCGCCGTATACTTCTCATATGTGACCCATATGTCTAGCATTCTACATTTCACTAAAGTCCTTTTTCACATTACTCGCATACAAACCTGATTTATATACTAGACAGCCTCGACGATGCTCACTTCACTAGACTACACACTAGCCCAGGACATATGAAGTCTTACATTAGTAACGCCACTGCCTATCGGCAACAACACTATGGACAGCAACATCCGCCGCTATGTGCACAACACATTCAGGACATACGTCGTCCTGTCTGGTACCGATTTAATGGAATTTTTCTGGTTGGAAAAAAGGAGTGACATATACACATACATACACCAAGGCTACCAAACAATGCAAGCTCCTCGTGGAACGGAGTAGTTTTACCATGAATACTACCGACTGTCGACTCTACATTTTCTGTTTCCGAGTTTCAAAGCCGCTCTTGGGTATCCTTCTCGTGTGTGATGTATTACTACAGATACTGAAGGATTAGCGAGACGAATACAAGGATTTGCAAGAATAAAAGATGCACGGTTTACGGGTATGAGGAGCTCATGTGGGATTCACCATGCGAGAGGCTAAATAGGATGTCGGATGTTCGCTAGTCAGTAGTTATCCTGCAAGTTGAAATTTGTATTCTGTATGTTTCAAGCGTCATTTTCGACGTTGACACTATACGAAATGGTCGTGGATCAGGGAGTCCTAGCGAAAAATAAATGGAGATTACTCGTTTTCGGGTAGGATGGAGTTAGAGCAGTAAAAGAAAGAGGTGTGATGGTATTAGAATAATTAGGAAGATGAATAAATGGTGAATTTGGCTCAGCTTTGAGTGTCCTATTGTGGAAAGCTAGAGAATTAGTCATTCGATATACTACTGTGAACATCCAGGAATATATACAATCATGCAAATAATTTTGTAGACAGCTGGGGTTATGAAATTTACGAACTCTGTAATGAGGAATTCACTTGCAAATAAACCACATAGTTTTCCATAAAAACATTTGTTTTTGTTTTTGTTTTGTCTCACAAAATCTGAGTCACGTTTGTGAAGCAAAAGACGATTCGGATGAAGTTCAATACCTCCAACATTACCTATCTGAATTTCAAAAGTTTTTCTAATCATACCAGATACCAGTAAAATACATTTCAGATGAAATAATTGCGGTGATCCTTCCACAACGTGAAAGAAAACTAGGGAAAAATGTTACCACAATTTATGCAAGAGATATTAAACGGAAGTAACACAACAAGACATCATGCATGTTGCTGCACAAAAATAAAATTCAAATCCCTTTTGCGAAGTCCATTGTATCAACGTTTATCAATCAGAAAGCCGTCTTTTTTTTCCATTATCCTCACAAGAAGAAAAATAACTCTTACATCTTTTACACTAGATGAAAGCCCCATAAAAAGACATTTGTTTTCCCTCCTCCTCTCCCCATCTTGAAGCGTAGTGAAGAACACGAAAAAAAAATCGCTTTGTTCCCGACGTCCTGCTCAAATCAAGTGAAAATTTCTCATTGCTTTTCCATAACATTTTGAAATGGGGAAAATGTAACAATTTTTCCGGCTTCAAAGACTATAAGCACATGTGATTGTTCCGTTTGTCGACTACTTTTCTGTGAGTTACACAACATGAACATACACAAAATGAAAACAGGAGGCAGAGATAGAGTGTCATGATTTTATCAGGACTTAGATTACATTCTTTTGTGGGAAACAGAAAAAAAATCAGATACTTGTTGTAGAATTGATTTTCCTCTCTTCATCTAGATGCTGCCTATCATAGGGAAGTGCTATGAGAGAAGGGTATACATCTGAGTGCTTATGCAAAATTGTAAAAGTGCTTTGAGGCAGAAATGATTTTTCAATATCTTTTTTATGGGTGTGGTAAGTATTTTTTTGCATTTAACAGGGGGGAAACAGATGCCGTGGGAAATGTTTTGCTTGTGGGCATAAAGAGGCCAGTGCTAGAAAAATGAAGCATGCGATTTTTTTTTGGCATAAATTGATAATTACACTCAAATTTTAATTGAAACGCTTCTCATTTTACTCATCAAATTGATTCACAATTGGAACAACTTTCTACTCTTGCATTGTAATGTTAATGCTTCGAGATATCCACAAAGCTTCTAAAGACATTTAATTTAACCTGGGGCGCTGCTTCCGCAAACAAAACAAAAAACAAAGCTGTTGAGCATCATTAGCCGCAGAAGCAGTTACTCCTTCTGTTTACTTGAGGGTCTATTTTTGCTACGTCTCCCGACATTCAGAAGCAGCAGCAGAGGTAGCATCGGAGGCATCTTACACTCCAGTACCGACTTTTTGTCCACTTATTTGAGTTTGTTGTCTGAACGCGATTAAAATCAACTAAACAAAGTTCCTATACCACCTTATTTGCATACCTTTTCAAAAGATACTCGCATCTTAAACGGAACCCAGCATAAGCGGAAAGCTTAAGATGCGCTTTGGATGGGTGCGAATTCGAATCGTCGGTCCACGAGGAGAAGGATGGTGTGCACTCTGCATGAAACACAAAATAAATTTCCAAAAAAAATCAGCACAACAACAACAATAACATGCAATCGTTTTCATCTTTCCTGAAGATGCACACTGAAGACTAAGGTAAGATTATACGGCTAACAGGAAAATTTATATTACCTTCTACAGCAGCAGCAGCAGCAGTAGTTGAAGGAGTAGCAGTACCAACAAGCAATCCAGCAAACAAACAAGAAATGAAGAAGTTTGAGAAGGTATTAAGATGGAGTTCTTGTTCGTGTCGTTTTGTCTTTTGTTTTCCAATGGAATTAGTCAAAGAGTGGCTTGGGAGGATGGCTGGCTGTCCTTTCGTTCAGTCGTTGGTTGGCTAGTCTGAAAAGTTGACTCGATAAGTTCCTGCTTGTTTGCCCATTCTCCGTTAAGTGGCTGATTTGCAGACTACGGGATTAGCTTGTGCAAAGGCCAGCACCACAATTGTCTATGATGGAAAAGATGACTTCGCGTAAACTTTACTAATTAAGTTTTCGTCGTGTTATTGGACGCTAGTGCAGAATATTACGGGCGAAACACAGACAATGGTGTGTTGTCTCCGTAGGGAATAGGAATGCTAATTTAATTTTGAAAAGGCTTGGCGAGAAGCATTGTTTGCTTGGAGTGTTCAAGAAATGGCTGGCACAGTTGAATTCATTTCAGGTTGACGTGCTTCAGACATTGAGTTATCCTTTTTCAGAAACATTATTGATGGATCGAGGATCTTTGCACTGAAACAATTGCATGGTATGTACGAAAGCGGTATGAATCGATTAGAATATTTAGTTTTATTCGCTAGAAAGGTTGCAACATTAAATATGTAACCGGTTTTCCTACTTAATATGCAGATTATGAACATAAAAGATATAGGACACAGTTAAAATTTCTGATTGCAATATAATTTAGAGACTTTTCTATTTTTCTGAATTAGCGCCCAGCGTGGGCTGATGAGCCAACGATTTTTCGAATTTCTTTAGAAAATTATCAATACTTTCATATTGCATGTTTTAACAAACTTCTTTACAATGTTGATGCTTTATTTTTTCTCCTAATACTTAGAATATACACGCTTTTTAGAAGTACTACTGTCCTTAACGATAGATTTCGTGAATAAACTATTTTCACCGAAAATCACGTGCTATACAATCGATAACAAACATCCATACAATATCTATTTAAAGACCATTCAACCGAAAATATCGCATATCATGGATTTCGAATGTCTTATTTTTAAACCTCTATCGATATCTTTGTCACTATCTGATTCAGCTGTTGGAATTATCTTCCTAATCTGCTTGTCGACTCGCCTCCCCTAATTTATTTTGCACACTCTATCATTTTATTAAACTCTTAATCGAACAGTTTTCGATAAGTCACATGAGTATCGAATCCACTGCAATCTTTGGCGATCAATGTCTCCCTCAATGTGGCAAGTGTTCGCAAACCTCTTGAATAGATGAGATGAGGATCGAAAAACAAGGGTCCTCTTAAAATATTTCGTGTGAACAATTATTTGCTCTATTACTATTTAGTCAAGTGAGTCGACAGCTCTTCATATAAATACGTACAATAGAGTTAGACCGAGCACTTGTTGTCAATGAGATTTTGTTCGCTTTTTATTGCCGCAATTCAAATATTGGCGGCAAGTGGTGATGGTCAATTCAAATACGGTATGAGTGGTATTTTTAAGTTTCAACACATATTGAAAAATATCTGAGATTTTATCACTCTTTTATGATGATTCGTCACGACTGAAGTTGCATTTGGATAATGGATATTAGGAGAAATATTTAAAATATATTCGATGCAGGAATAGCACCAAATTTAGCGTATTACATGAAAGTCGTTCGGAAAAGTACGAAAATTTTGTATCTTCGGAGGCTTCACATTTTTTCAACCATTCGCTGTGATCAAGAATAGTCTGCAGTGAGAATTGCGCTTCTTATTCCAAAATATGGGTATTCACACTGAGCGTGCTTCAGTAGTCGAAAATCCCGATGATTTAAGGAACAATCCTTAGAATGCGCCCCGTAGTTGGGAGGAGGGATTTCTTGTTACTAATCGCGACTTGCTCCATGATTATTCGTTAGCAAATTCAAAAATGGAAAGTGTTGATCAATATTTGAATTTGCCTAGCTTTTCAATGCAATTTCCTCATTCCGCACGTTGCAATTCAAATTAGAGTGCATTGTATCCACCGCTGCAAATCGCCGATTTATCCAAGAATGACTTATTTAACATCACGCTTGCGCCCGTCATCCGGCGTTCTCACACCTGCCAATGTATTAATACCATTTATTTTGCTTCGATAAAAAATTAATTCCACTAAAATTAGTGTATGAAATTATCCAATTACAGTTCCACGTAACTAACTAATCATCACGCGCTTCAGCTCCAACTTGTACTTCTGTTCGCCGGAACGAAAAAGGTGGTCACAAAAAGCTGTTTCCTCTTCGACCTGGGCTGCTTTCCTCTAGGCCCGTCTTCCTACCCATCCTGATCGCTCTCACCTTGCTTCCTTCTTCATGTCGGCATCCATTTTACCTCATTTAATAAATTCTTCACGACGTTGTAAGCACGCAACGAATCGTGAATAATAATAATAACGTTGTATGAGCTGTGAAACGGCGGAATGGCGCGGAGGAACCGTTGTTGGCACAAGAAGTTCCAGCAGCATGGGCAGAGGGACGAAGAACTATAAACCTCGCCGTGGATTCTTTGGATATTAAGTCGTGACTTAACAAAATTATTTTCAATTAGAGCCCCATGCTTTGTTGCCGCAGCATTGATGCCCGTCCGAGGAAGATTCGGTGCGGTCTGGCGATGACGATGGTCGGAGGAGGAGGGTCTGGCCAGCAATTGAATCGACCGGAAAAAAATATGTACATGCCCGAAGAGATGGAAAACCAGAGTTTTCCATTGTAGCTCGTTCGACTTGAAAGTTATATTTATGTACGCTCAATAATTACCACGATACCGCAGCCCGCAGCCTCTGGAGAGTACCTCAATTTTCAAAAGCATTCCAAGTACTTGAATGAAGCATGACTACTTGGTAAAGTGGCAATGATTGGTATCAAGGATACCACTACGATGACGACGAATACATCGACGATGGACGTTTCGAGGTAAGCCTGGAGCAGTCACGCCTGCAGGCTTGCAGAAAGGCGCCCTGAATGGAGGTGCCAGCATGCTATTTTTTATTTTTAGATTGGCATTTTTATTCGAAGATTGGATGGAGTTTCAAATAACTGAAATATCTAAACAAGGACTGTTCCGGAGGAGACTAGAAACTCAACTTTCGCTATTCAAAAATGTTCAAGTGTTTCTTTTCTTTCTTCCACCTTGTGCGAGTTCAATTTGCATTAACAGATTATCAAATTGGAAATTTGGGAATTATCCGAAAGGATGGTAGTTTAATTCATCTATTTTGAAAGTGAGTAGATTCTATGCGGTTATGAGTTCTTTGAATTCGACATTATTTCCAGCAACTACAGCCAAAAGACTGCATTAGAGGTTGATTTCTACTAAAACATTTGGTTACATTTTTGAAAAAATTCTACAGAAAAGAGCCGGACAGAATCCATCCTTCCTTCCTGTAACTCAAAGAACCTTCAACAATGTATTTGTGTCAAACGCTTCAACAAAATCCATTTAATCGTACAATGCCAACATAATAGCACTTTAACAGTGCAATAAAGTTGGCTACCGACCATTAAACGAATGTTAATCTCATACACATCAGCGGCTGTTCGAGGTGGGGTCTTTCTGCACCTCTCAGTGCCTATTTCAAATGAAACATGCCCACGTTGCCTCGTCAATTCAATCATTCTTTCATTAACTCACAACAATAACATTTCCCGGTGAGTTCACAAGAATACACGATAAACTCTGTAGCGGTGCCATTATTGTTACTTACAATTGGGCCCGTTTACCATTTTAACCTGAACTCTAATTTACATTACATTGTTCGGCGTCTTTTCGTGGCCTCTTCTTCGCCACCTTTTGCTGCACAGGTATTCCATCTCGGCCCATCCAATCTTTGGCCGCGAAGACAATACCGCCAAGCAAGAACTGGCGCATGAAGAACGGCCATCATCATTCCAAACCGAACCCGACGGGGACTGGGTTGTTGCTGCTGCTGCTGAGGCAGGTGAGCGGTTAATTTAGCACAATGGGATTTCCCACCTTTTTTCACTTGTTGTTGTTGCTCTGGTGCTGCTGCTTAGAAAGAACAAAAGTCAAAGCAATTCGCACAAGAAAACATTTCTCGCGGCAACATTATACAAATTATGGCCTTTGCACGATGCCCATTAGTCGTCTTAATGTCTAATTTGTGTAAGTGGGTACAGTCGACTTGTAGCAACAACCAACACGCATATTAACTTAATGGGTGCAAGAGTGAGTTTTAAATTTTGCAATTAACCGAGAAAGGGGTGCGGAATGCCGACAAGTCCGAATGAATTTCCTGCTAACAGTTAGCCTCCTGAAAAGCAATGTTGAAGCACTTGATTTTGATATAGAAACGAAGAAGCTTTGATTAATTGATTGAAATTTGGCACTGTTTTTTTTTCCAATTCCATGCTGTAGTCCCAACAAAACAATCCTAGCCAGTTTGTGTCTACGATGCATATAATATGACAAAATTTGAAAATTTTCTACTTCTTTTATTCACAAAAAGTAACTTAAAGTAAAAAAACAGACGAAGCGGGGATTTGAACCCTCTACCCCGAGAGCAAGAGTCGGGCGCTCTGCTCACTGAACCAGCCGCTCTACTCTTATACTTGGACATCAATGTTATGTATTGTGCTCACTTTGAATTTTAAGATAAACTTCCGTTCGCTTTTTCGTTCGGTACGCTTTTTCGTGCGGTACGCTTTTTTTGGACTCACTCCTCCTGCTCACTTTTCGTTAGAACCTCGATAAAGGAAGCTTAACTTCTAATAATTTGCAAAAAATGGTTTTTAATTTTAATTGACTGACTTTTGAAGGCATGCATGTTGTCCATGGTATGGTTTCCCCAACAATAGGGTTGAACCATATTTGCCTAGGGCAACTAGTTTCTTTGGAGAATTTTTCGCAGTTACATAACAAATTCGACTATTCATCCAAAACAAACTGTTATCACTGAGATTTCATTTACGAAACTATTTGGGTAACTGAAATCATGAAAGTCCAAGTAGATTTCTACATTGCGCTCATATGCAAATTAACAATCAAGTATCTACTGTTGCCAATCCTATTGTGTGGCAACAAGCTCCTTGACACTGTTTCGTGTCCGACTACCTGTCCGTTTGTCTGTCAGTCAATTTGGCTGGTTCGCGGCTGCAATTACTCGCGATTTTCTCCATCAATAAGTCTGCTGACCCGAAATGCCATGCAATCTATCAATTATTGTTTCATCGCCGCATTCCTGGGCGTCACTGACAACATGGCCAATCTATTATCTGAACTAGTTGCAGGCCCTGAAATGTAATGAAACATTATGAGTCCTCTACGGCCTAGAGATATCTTTTTGGAATTTGCAGACTTCAACGTGGACTGGTGCGAATTCACCTGATGACCTCCTGCTTCTTCTAACTTCCGTGCCAGATGTGAGGATTAGATCGCATTTGTTTTGTTTATTTTAAGTAGCTCAAAGTGATATTCCAGTTGCTCCGAAGCGTCACAAAGACCCGCTTTTCGCTTCAAAACCCAGCTTAATCCTCGCTTACCACTCGTCAGTGACATGCCGTATTTGTTTGCCGAGCGCATGCAGACCCGCAGCGGCTCACCTCCGCGCATGTCGCATGTGGAGTGTGTGGTGTTTGGTATTTTGTAATCCGGTTTTAATAACATTTTAAAAGTCTTATGACCAGAGGGCAAAAACCACCAATCCGCTAAGGTGACAACAATTTTAAGACGAAAGCCACGGCGGCGACGACGACGGCTGGCCCGGAGGAATAGCAGTCGTGGAAAACAAATAGCTGGGCTGCGATCCTCTTCCCTGCAGCCCAACTCACCACCACGTCGCTGCCACATATGATGGATATACGTGTGTGGCGAAAGCTGGATAATGGCAGTCCGGGGACAAGAAATAAAGGTAAATATTTGCATTAGAAAAACAACACCACTAATCCCTTCTTCGGCTGCCACTATCACTGCCGCTGTATTTCCGACTCGATAGCTGCACGACGGATTTAAGAAGCTTGTTAAGCTTCTTTGTCTGCATGCAGCGGAGTTAAGTCGATTTTAACGCGATTACGGTGTGTTTGTAAAGCTGTCGTATCGTAATGCACCCTCAGAACGTTTGTTACCGCAAAAACGATGAGCTTCTGTTTTATTCAAGAGTTGCTGAAGTGGAAGGTCTTAAAGAGTGGTTTTTGCTTCAACGGAATCGCATTAGATGGTGACATGAGGAGGACGACGACTTATCACCGCTGCGGGGCATCTTATGTTCAGAAATTATGGAGTCAATACGAGAAATGATGGTTTAAAACAACTATACATGTGGAAATAAAAATAATCCACAACTTTTCATAAGCTGCTTGTAAAAGAAAAACTGAATGGTGTAGACAAAAGATGAGGAAAATGCATTGTTGTAGAGCTCGAGGTTAAACTAGAACATTTCGACCGACACCCACGATTACCTAATTAATTCTTTGAAATATTTCTGGAAGGATGATAGTTATTCTGCAAGTTGTAAAGGGATATGACTCAGGATGCATAGTAAGATGAGGCACGACGTCATCTAAAGCGAATTGTTGCTGTGAGTCACACCAATTAGTTATGTACAATGATGATGGCTGAATGAAGGATTCCGTCAATAACACAACAAAATTCTTAATCCAAGTTATCTACGTCTGAATAACTTAAGGGATTACCGCGATTTTTTTGATTTTTTTTAGATTAATTGTTTATCCTTTTAAGAATAGCAATTTGAGGTGAGCGCGACAGAGTCGGCCCGCATCTTAGGTTGCGCCAGTCACGCGAAGATATCTGGTGTTTGAATCTGAAAGTGAAAGCCTCTGAAACTTTAGATTCGTAGAAGCATTCTTATCCTGTTCCTTAAGGTGTCCAACATGCTGTTTACCCCGTAATGGTCATTAGGGGTCAATGTGACCCCGTGGTAAGTTTACGGTTATATATTTCTAATATAGGCTACTCAAATCGATCTGGTGGCTAACCTCGTAATATCAGCGCTGCTCTCATTGAAGAGGAAGAAGATCAATTGAAGAGGAAGAAGCCATCGATGAAGAAGCTTCAGAAACTGAAGTCCAGGTCTCTGAAGAATCCGAGAAATTGGAAAATTCTACAGAACATCTGACAATGAAATGGCGGAAGACTTGGAGAATAAAAGTTTTTTATGAAAACATACTATTTCAATAATAGAGTTTCACAGTTTTTTAGAAATATTGCAAAATTAAGATTTTTACGATTTTTTTTTGTGAAAAAAGTTCAATTTTCCCCTTTTTTTCCTGTTATCACCATTTCAAAACTAAAAAATGCTTATAAAAATAGTTAGATTACAAAAAATAAACACTAAATTAAAGTTGCCCATAAATGGTATAAAATGCAAATGGCAACTATTTATTTTTCATGGGGTCAATGTGACCCCATATGACTAATACGTTATTATTTGGAGGTATGACCATTACGGGTTAAAATGTTGTTTAACACGCAGCTGATATCTACAACCAATATGAGAACCCAATCGGAGACTAAACAATCCAAAAAGTTTATAACAGCAGCTCACAAGAAGTCGGAGAACATTGTGAAGTCAATGAAATGCCTCATGCAAGGTCTAAGACTCGCAGAATGAATGTATTTTTTTTTAAATATTGATAATTTAGGACATCGCCGTAGGAAACTACATTTTCCTAACTGGTTGCCAAAATATATCAAGAATTTGCTCAACATATTTTTACTTAATATTTCTTATAATATTATCTAAATCCGAGCAATGGATTTTTTTGGATTTGATTGGATGCCGCATTTATTTTTTTATAAATGATTAAAACTCGAAGTGGTGGTAAAAATCTAACTTTTTTCAAACAGCTGTCATTTCTGGGAAAAAATTTGATTTTTTCCTAGGCTAAGTTTTAGATTTTCCCCTTTCTATGAAAATTTTTTCTTCTTATTTTTAAAACGGTTAATTTCTGACCTAAGAATCAAGGCGACTTTCGGCAGGGATAGTTTTTTTCATTTTTCAATTGTTTAATTTTTTAATTATTGATAAAACTTCACTGTATTTTGTACATTTAATATCTGCTTCAATCAGTAGAAGTTTTCCAGCCGAAATATTTAACCAAAAAAATGTTGGAATAAATTTGTGACTATGAGAAGTACTTTTCTTATTGAAACTTTAGCATATTCTTATTTGGAAACGAATTGCTTCAAACATACTTAAGGATTTTTAGGAATATATTTTCTATAAATTTTTACTCACGGTATAATCGTAGAAAATAAACTGATTCACTCACCTGAAAATAAAAAAAAATTAGTTATTTTTAAATTTTCTTCTAAGTTTCTGATAAAATTTTTGAAAGATTCCCAGTAAAATTGAATTTTTTTTCAAAAAAATTGCTGAAAGTATCTTCTTCTTTGAAGAATTAATTTTTAAAAAATTTCCACGTTAAGAAGATGCTTCTGTGCTATTTCAGAAAAAGCAACAGCTTACCATACAACTATTGGAACTGTTTGAAAGTATTTTACGTGGAAGCCTAAGTGGTTTGTTTCCACTCAATGAACTTTCTAGGACACAGGTAGTATATATGATAATGATGCCTGACCAATGGTGGTATCAGTTTTATTTCAAGTGCGGGGCTACATTACTCTAAATTGTGGAAGCAAAGCTTACACCTCTGTCGGTCTTTGGGTTACAGCGCGATGTTGTTTTGCAACTGCATATTGAACTCCCGGAGGATACTCGATTAGCTACCCAATATCCGACCCATTCCAAGAGAACTCTGCCCGCGATATGAGTATTAAATCACAGCTACCATGCTGTACCTCCGTAGGGTCCTCACCAAAACTGAAGTGAAGCTGTCTTCCTATGGCTTCAGCACTCATATTATTAAATTAACTCCTGGAAGGTCTTTGCAGGATAGTGCTGATGGTAAATTCTCCCATCTCATTACACTTCAATCTCCGAATTATGTAGAAACTATATTTCCAAAAACATCGACTGCAAACGGTTAAAATCTTTATCGCGAATAAGTTTTCTGCACTGTTAATGGGTCTGCATTTTTTAACCATAATCCCATTACAATTTAGAGAGCATCTTCATAGTACTTCCAACATATCCTAACTATATTTCCGTGCCGCAGCGCAAAGGATAATTAAAACATCATCAATTAAAATTGTGCATACACAACAGCAAACACTCGAGCGTACAACATCAAAGAGAAAATCCATTAAATAAACCGACAATTTTCCCATTATTTTCCGTTTCATTTTCATTTCGAACTCACGCCACGTACATCACACATAATCATCATTTTCCACCGTCCGTTACACAATTCAAACATGCTGCACGGTACATTTCGTTGGTTCGGTTCGGTTCGCTGGAATGTTTGTTGTCGGCTTAATTTGTTCGTTAATAAATTGCAAACAAAAGAGGCATGTGCCGTGCGTTAATGGGCTCGCCATAAACATACAACATGTTCCGAACGTTTGGCGATCGAACATCCATAAAACCATAATAATTAAAATCATTCCGGAAGCTTACACTGATTTAATTTCGACTTACATCTCCTTTTTTCATGGAGCAACAACCATCATCGATTAAATGTTCGTTTGTTGTTGCCGCCGTTTATTTGGATTTTCAACACGCATTCAGTCGCGGAAGATCAATTGCGATTCCAGAGACATGTGAAATTGTTTGATAGTTGATCGAAAATTCATAACTGCATGGAAAATTTGACAATTTTTCGTCAAATAGGCCGAAAATAATTTCAAGCAATTCAGGATATGTTGAGAAAATTGGCATGTGTCTGAAAAATGACCCAATAAATTATCGCACACAAAAAAACAAGTGAAAATTCTTTTTAATTTTAGAGTTGCTAAGCGTTGAGAAGCAATTCAAGCTTTTTTTGATTCATATAATTTTTCGGTTTGAAAAAATTTAGACTCCTAGAGGAGTTTTTCGTTTTTATGTTCATTTAGTCACGCCTTTGGTGAAAATTATTTCGGGATGATTTTCAATTTTAATCGCCCGAACAATTATCAATAATGCTTGTGGATCAATTGGATGTTTGTTCGGTTGTTTCAATTCAGTTTGCAGGCAATTCATTTTAATTCAGAAGGCCAACTCGGCAAGTAATTCGTTGTTGCATTGTGGGATGGAATTAGTTCGGAATATCTCTTCGCGGGGGAAAAATTGGATTGGAAATGAGGAATATATATTTTAAGAATGTTTATTGCCACGAGATAATGTCCTGCGTATTGAAGAAAATGATTTAGTCATCATATCTCAATGAAACAAACATAGCTTCAGGACAATAACAAAATCAGCAAGAATACTCAGCTCTACGAACAACAACAGAATCCTGCACGATTGGAGTATATCATTGTCAAAAGTTCTCAACGTGCAGTGAATATCTGCAAACCAATTAAAATTCATAGCCATACATTCTTTACAAGTTCCTATCATATATTGAATCCCATAACTATCGATGTCATGCACGAAAACTCTTCCGCAATGCATCCAACACACGTTTTTCCGAGATCCTGACAAGCATGCATGCATGTGCTCTGATTTCACAAAACATATGCAACTCATGACGAATTTTCCAAATGAAATGCCATATATAAAACATATGAATCATATTTCCATTTTATATTCACAGGATTCTACAGCCAGTTAAAAGCATATAAAATATTTATACAGGACAAGTGGAGAGGAGCATCTCTGAATGTGACTGTACGGAAAGATTCAAAATGGAACTACTCAAATTCAGTGTGCAGTGCAGGAAGCTTGGCGAACGCCAGGATATCATATCAGTTCTGGTCTATTGCTGCTTCTGCTGTCGAGATGCTGTTGCTTACTATCGACTATCAATAGTAGTCGTCTGATCCTTGAATGAAATCCCGGATCAAATCAAATCAAATAATTCAAATGGAATCGAGAGGGCATCCATAATCCATACACGACGAGAAGCCTCGAATATTAGATATGCCAGCCTGCACTTGAGCAGGAATGCAATTGAGCAGCAATAGCTTGAGCACCATCAATCAATCAGGATGGATATTGTGAATCGATATATTTGCATTTGTCGGAGATTAGAATAAATTGCTTGAGAAATCGTTGAAATTGTTTGATTTGAAGGAGTCATCACGGCCTTAGTCATGTAAATGTGAACTGGTCCGTATTGATTGGTGTAAACAAATTTTCAGTATGAATAATCAGCAAAACAAGGATAAATGGCAAAGAGGTTGACATGAGAATTTGTGTTATTTCGATATGAATTTTCCGTAAACAACTATCAAGTCTCAATTCCCAAGCAAAAAAATTATGAATTTTCCATCAAAGCTGAAAGAGTTTTCCTAGCTAAAGCACAGTTGACCCGGAATCCAAAATCTTACTCCGTTTTTAAGCTATGAGTTTATTAACTAAATTTATGTGAGCGGGATTTGGTGGGTGATGATAACCAAACTCTAAACATTCTTCTAATCTGCCAGCAGCCCTCACTTTCATCCGTGATCGCTTCTACCAAATCCATAGTCAAATAGGGCTTAATCGAAGTACACCGTTCTCTTATTTAAAAGGGAAGTCCCTAGAGCAAATCCAAAATTCCTAGTCAAATCTAATTAATCTCTCCCCTTGAAATGTTCCACGTTATCCATGTTTGGTTTTCCAATATTAGCGTTGAACAGTTTCGTGGATTTTATTAGCATATTCGTCGGTTGGCATGGCACACAACACACTTCAACAACAAACAATGGAGCGTCGTTCTCATCCGTCGTCGTCAACACGATGAAAAGATGCATCAGACTAATCAAAGTTTGGACACATGTTGCAATAACACATTTCATATATCCTACGAGCTACAAGAGGGCCCTTTTGTGCATGCGTCCCTTAACAAATCCACTTTGCTGCCAAAGTAACATTGCAAAGTGAATGGTTTCACAACAACATAATTAATTCACCCCTTGCGCTACTATACAAGCCAAAGCTGTAAGCTACCAAAAGTCCAAAAGGGATTTATTAGAAGGATTCGAAACCATTCACCGGATATGTGTACACTGCGATGGCCTGTACACCAGTGGATTCCAGGAGGGAGTTAGTAAGCACATCCCAACACAACATCGGATAATATTGGAAGGATTAAATTCAATATTGCCGGGCGCAATACAATTGTTTGTTGCTTGCCTGCTGCAGCCCCGTGCTTGTATAGCCTAAAGGATATTGCATCTATGCTATCGATAGCCACTCGTGCATTGAATAATCTCGAGGATCGGGGATGTTCTTCCCGTAGAAGGGTGATTACCCTCTAATTTTGATACATTCGGTATTCAGTTCAATTACGAATTGGAATTTAGATGGATTCGATATGAAACGGTTAGGAAGTTGCGCAATGTCGGGACTGATTGTTTTTTAAGTGGGTTTGACGAGTTGGGTTTCGAGGACATAACAAGGGTTGGCGAAATTCATATCTAAAGCGACTTTTAAAATGAAAAACATGCTTATTTTGGGGTCAAGGAAAGTCAATGGATTTTTCGAAAGTTATGAATGCAAAACCACCCTTTCCAGTTAATATTTTGGGTCTTTCTACGCATCTAAAAAACAGAGCAACTTTCAATCAGTCGATGAGAAAGAAAATGCAAGAATCAGCCCGCAGACCTCTGAATGCAACACAAAAAAAACGTCAAAATTACATTATATGAATGATTATACTGCGCTACAAGATCCAAGAATTTGGTGACTGTAATCTCAGCAACCAACCGTTTCCAGGATATTTCTGGCACATGAATGATGAGCGAACTATGAAA
This sequence comes from Oxycera nigricornis, assembly GCA_963942545.1. Classification (NCBI taxonomy): domain Eukaryota; kingdom Metazoa; phylum Arthropoda; class Insecta; order Diptera; family Stratiomyidae; genus Oxycera; species Oxycera nigricornis. The sequence goes on along the minus strand of OZ012660.1, from coordinate 1,874,900 downwards.
CAGAGCTCAGCAAACGAAACAACAGGATTAAATTCAAATATAATTTAATTTTATTTTGTAAAGTTTAAGGTCATATCTCTCTCACCCCGATGTGTATGTATACCTAATACGGCAAGGGATGTTTTATGTTTAAAAAAAACATATTCATATTATACAAACGTAATGCATCCTAAATAAACCAAATAACACATTATCCTCTTCTTTTGTTTGGTAAATATTTTCTCCCCTAATCAGTCCTATTAGAATGAAAAAAAAACGAGTTGAGGATAAGCTGGCGAGAAAGGCCCTTGTGGAAAGAGGCTACTTGCACATTTATCACCAGTAAAACATGAAAGATTCTATAGTACTATGCGTGTTTCCATTTGCATCAACAATGGCACATTTGCCAAACCAATTATTTCATTTGTCCTTTCTCTAAAGGTTTCAGCCGTTTATATTGTTGCGATCTTTTTGTGTCGTGGCACCATTTTGATGTGTTGCCTGTTTTTATATGGTATATTTTTAATTTTTTATGTAATACGTTTATATGCTCAGCATATAAACTCGGCGTTATTTTCTCCTTTTGAATGGAAACAATGGTCGGGTGTTTTTACTTACCCGCGCTTTCTATTGTTCAGCTACCGAGGAGTAATCAAATATCTAAAAAATGAGATGCAATTGAAGGGTGGCATTTCGAGGTTAAGGAGACCGTCATGCGGATGATTTTCAAATCTAGCGAATAATTTCAATTTGTCAAGGTCTCATGAATAAATTCTCAAGAGCATTTCTGTTCATGGATGTCCCATAAACGCTGATAGCTGGGTAAGAGCATAAGCATAGTCCCATTTATTACGCGATTCAAAGCGATTGCTCTTCAAAATGTAGTTTCAAACTCTCAGTCTCGAAAACATCAAAAAGCTCCCCCCTTACTAAAATTTTCAAACATAGCCAGACGAAAAAATCGACCAATTCCAACGTATATCGATGAAAACGTGCTGCGCCGCATGATGGTGGCAAAAAAGTAGTCATTCAACTCCAACCCTTCGCGACAATGGTAGAAAAAAGGGCTTTCAAAGGATTTCCATTATGCACTTTGCATGCGAATAGGTTATTACCGCATGGTTGAATTTAAGGGGTTGCTAAGAGCCCATTATTACTATCCCTCGTACTATTTGTGAAGTCGTCATCGTCGTCGACGTAGTCAATGTGCGATGATCGAAAAGGGACTCATAACGAGTGTCGTGCATGTGTACATATATCGCGCGAAAGCAGTTAAGCTCTTTCTTTGCCGTCCCATAATAAGAGGGTGCACATAAAACAGGCTCTACTTTTTGCTGTCTTGAGTGGTTTTGCATGTGAACTCTTCGAATTTCACATATGAAGGATATAAGCGTATAACAACGCGACACTTCAACGTGCCTTCTCCCTTTTTGTCTTGAATTAGGAACGAGAAGTGTCGCTCGAATTGACTGACGATGGCTCGGTGGTGTACCTTCCGTTTAGTAAGGAATTATGTGCATTACAGGGACATAGATTTAGGAATTGTTAATGAATCAGCATACTTCGAACATTACGATTAAATGCCGTAGACATTTTTTATTGGCGCGAAGAAGTTAACAGATATCGAACGAGATTTCAGTGAGAGTTATCCACGGTATTGGAATGAATGAATTGTCCTAAAGATTCTCAACTATTGTTAGACCGATCGAAGTTGTAGTATCCTACAGAACTTTGATCAAGATTACCTAGTGTTCCTCAATTCTTCATGATCACCTAGGGTCGAAACTCTTGTTTCTTTATTCGAATCATCAAATCCTCACAGTAAACTATGTTTTCAGCTCTTTTAGTTTATATCTTCCTAAACGTTTTTAGTGCGAACGTATTGAAATCCTATTGAAAATAATGTTACGACAATTTATACCGTCACTGTTGTCCCGATCATTTCAACCCTCTTTTCAAAACTACCTACAAAAATCCCTCGCGAAATGTTTTCGAGGGTTGTTTTTTTTCGTGCCGTCGAAACATTTTCACCTCGCTGAACAGCAAACGACCGTTGTCGCCGCCGCTGTTGTCCTTTGACGAAGTCCTTTTTGACGACAGCAACAACATCGGATACCATACTAGTTACGGTTGTTAGCCACATTGGGCGCTTGTGTTCAGATCCGGTCACGCGTACGATTACCCTCCAATAAGAAACAGTATGACATCGGGAGCGGTGTGAATGGATTTACAACTGAAAGAAAATAGGGGAGGGTTAACAAATACAATCGGAATGGTCGGGCCCCTATCGTGTCCGTACACTTTTGCCGTCACCATAGACGTCGTTGTCGCGTTTTAATAGTTTCTGGCAGCAGTTGAAAACGACAATATCCTGTTTTTGTGGAACGTTAACGGTCACGTACGTACGTACCCACCCCATCGCATTATCTTAAACAACACACCCGATTTATATATAGTGCAATAGATAGAGCGTATCTCACGCCATTTGATATGCCTCTTAAGATTTATCGGCAACGGACGGATAGGCTTTCAATGCAATGAAATCATTGTCACCCTCTCGCTTGAATGGTTTAAGTCGAGTAAAAACCACAAGGGTTAATTAAATATATCGGGGTTCTCTGCATTTAGATGTTATTATTCATGCTCGAATCGACTTTTCGAGCCTGACTTAAAAACGAGGGTTGATTGAGGTTACGTTACAACGCTGTCCTATTAATTAGGGTTGTCGATAAAAAATATAAGAAGGTGAAATATTGGTAAGCACGGATATCAGTTGCAATGTGTAATTTTTCTAATGCAGGGGTTGATTTCTTTTTTCGGGGAGAATGAAAGTTGTTCAGGCAAGAACAATTTAGTGTCAACTGCTTGAACCAATTTTTATGTTCTGCGTCGAAATTGATTCTGTTTTATAAATAATTCCAATCAAAACATAATAAAGTTTTTTTTAGATTGGGCATTAAGTGTTTTTAATATCAAATATGTAGTTGTTTTCGAAAAATAAAATAAATTGAATTTCATCCTCAATTAAGTTAAACACGTTGACTGCGGCATCGAAAATGAGTACCATGTCTTTATAAGGTATATTCGCAACAATGTGTTTGAATTCAATAAAATAAATCTATTGCTCTAAAATGTTGATGAGCCCCCGGAGGTATGCAATGCAGTCAACGTAAAGCAATTCATTATAATTTTAGAGTCTGACTGTATTGTAATTGTACGGATTTTTTGGTTACCCTGTTCTTCTCCACTTTAAATCAGTCTACAAAGTCGGGTGAAAATATTTTTTTTATTTAAACTTAATACTTTTAATCAAATTGTTTTTTTTTAATCCCACGAATTATTCAAAATTTCCTGTTTCGACTCCTAATTTATGGTATTAATTTTTTGCCGAACTATTTTTGTATTTTTGACACAAAAATGGTTTAAAACATGTTTTTAAGGTCACTTAACAACAAATGGAGTTTACTAAATTTTTAAAGATATTTTATTTTGGTATTTCGCCATTTTTCCCCTTTTTGATTTTCAGCTACTTCCTTAAGAAATTCAAAACAAGTCAATCGACGTATTTAATTTCGACCATGCATTCCTTGAGTGCTGAATTGCAAACCCCACTCTTTTTCTTGCGAATCGATGTTTAGTCGCAAAGCAAGCACATCCATCCCCACCCCAGATATATTTATTATCCTGAAACTTACCTGTTTCGTGGCTGACTGCAATTGTTGTTGCTGTTGCTGCAATTGAGCCTGGTGCTGATTTTGCTGCTGCTGCTGTGGCGGTACCAGCTTTTTGGGGCTCTGTGGTCCCGCAGAATCCTGCGGGTTACCGGAGGGTTCAACACGTACTATGATCGCAATGATTGATTATTAGAGAAGCGCCCTTCGTTAATAGAAGGACACTCCACTCAATTCCAATTGAGAAAATAAATTTCCAAAAAAAAATCCGGAGATTCTGATGAAATTTCTACGGATTTAATGTGGCAGAGTCGATACGGATGTGTTAATCGATTCGTGAATTGAACTGATTATCAGAATTGAAATATGGTAGAGGAAATCTAAACTGGACGATCATTGGGTGTAATCCAAGGTGTGTTATGTTTATTATATCCAATATATTGACGATGTTTTCTCGTGTCGCACTGTTAGTTGAAAAAGTTCAGGGCTTAAGGACGATATCTGTAAAATTAATGTCGTTGGTGAAGATACTCTTTTGTATGCGAGGGTTTGAACGTACGGATAGCTGCAGATTGTTGACACTTGATTCAATGTTCTAGAACTAACTAAATGTCCAATATACAAGCTATACAAGCACAGCGTTTTAATTTAGCAACACAGACGAATACAAAATTTCAAACAGTACTTGGGCTATTTCAAGCATTCTTCATAGCAAAATTTACCATCACTATTCCTTTTATTTAAATTAACGCTTTAGCAATGAATTATGTTCACCTAGCGTCAGCTATTTCGGGACACAGTTTCTAAATTGCGGTCCAAGTGGATCAAATAATGAAATAGATACAAAATATTCTCGCTTCTGACATATCCATCTGTTGCCTCCTAAGACACCACACATTGGTATTGAATCCAGTCCAAACCGGGTTACTATCGTAAGAATTATTTATAATTTCACGCACCTTGTCGGGACAATGGAAAGGATTCCTAATCACTTCAGACAAAACCTAACCTTTAATTATTTCAGCGACGAACTGAAAAGAAGCTACCAAAACGACCCCAACCGCAAAAGGTTCGACCTTTTCTCCGTTGATATCAGTTAGCTGCATCTTTTATTGGGATTTGCTTTCATAAGCCGCATCTTCTTTTTTTGGCGGCAAAATAGCAATAGCACAATAAGATTTACGATGGATCCAAAAAGCACGACTAAGAAATATGATTTTCACAATCATGACCTCGCGTTGTGAATATTTTTTTAGATAAATTGTATCTGAATTGCGTCCAAGGACAGCTTTCTGCATACAAAATCAAATTCATTCGAATTCTAATTCGGGCACATTTCAAATTAAACCTAAATTTCGTCAACGAAATTAACCATTAAATATATCAGCGAGAAAAAAACACACACGAAACTTCCACATTGCGGTAAAAAGTATTCTAATTTTCCATTTCTTTGTGATTCTATTCAGCCCCCACTTTCGTTTCACTGCCTGTAGTGGGTGGAAACTATTCGAGTCCTTGATTTTTCCAAAGAAGCACTACCGAAGCAGTACGGGCAAACTTTTTCCATCGTAACGAAAAATCCTTTTTGTTATGCAAATTTTCACCAATGCCGATTTTCCGGGAGCTGAATGGCGTTGATAAAGAACGCATTCCTTCGTAAGGAGACGTTTTTAGACGATGGGTCGCTGTCGTCGAGTAGCATTGAAAGGATTTTTTTTAGAACACTGTACGGCGACTGGTAGTCTACGATATTAGGATCAATCGGAGATGTAGGATGAAACAATTGCTCGTTGAGAACAGACAGTTTTCAAATCTGTATGTGATTTTGAAAATGCATGCAAATTGCAGGAGTAGTTGAGACATTTTGGGCAACTTTAATCGTTTTACACCTAGAAAGAATTCGGCTCAAAAGCGGGATGTAGTCTTCTTTGAAGCAGAGTTACGAATTGGCCTCGACAAGTCAATCTTCCAATATCTGTAAATCTCATTTTAGACATTTTTCCACAAACGGATGCAGCCAACTATCCACCAGTGTTACTTCAACACATTGCTTCATGACAAAATCTTCATAAAACCAATGTCTGCACAATACTGCAAGTCATCGTCGAGCTTAAAAGTGAAAAATTAAAATCGAAATTCCGACAAGGACGATATTTGCAAAGAAAAAACATTTGCACATCTACAAAGCAGCCAAACAGTAGCGAAAAAAGTCCTTGCTTTCGATCCGAACAGATAGAATCTTTTCAATTGAACGTGGATACACGTTCAGGCCGACAACCGTGAAAAGCACGTTCCAGCCACGTCCTCCAGATTTCAATACTATTATCATTTCGGAAGAGATTCCACTAGCGAATAAAAGGACCCGCGTCATCTCTGGCAGACGAGCGTCGTTTTTTCGGGTCGGAAACGTTTCAACACACTTCTTTTATGCTAATCGTTCAGCTTCTCTCTACTAGACATCAGTGGCATCCTTTTATGCATTTCTCGTCCTTCCTCGATTTGCCGCTTTTGTTGCCCCCGGAAAAATGAATACGACGACGAGGGAAGAAGCTCTTACGACAAAATTGGATGACGACGTGGAGTAGTGTCGAATGCTTTTAGTATTCTAGACAGCGACTATGCAGGGTGCATGTAATAATACTATTTGGAACATGGCAAGGATTCTCGACATGCCACGTACTACTGTTGAAAGTATGATGAGATAATCCTAGTTGGTCCAGTCGAAGGTGAATCCAGTTTGAACAATTTATGATGGAATCATAGTAATTTTCCGAATTGTTTTATGCATCAGATGTCCTGAATATCTGCATGCCTGGATGCAGACCAAAGGAGTAGCGATGTAGGATTATAGCTGTTGTTTTTCTCGAAAACATACATGTGGATTGGGAATTGTATGATAAGACACACATGAAATTTTTATCATGTTTCGAAAAAAAATGTACACATTTGGGTCGTCATTTATAAACGCACTTTGAGAATGGAACCTATAAGTACGCACGTTCTTTTTGGTGTCACTTAAGAACGATTGGAGTTTGTTAGTCTTTCCTAAGCATTTTCTAAAATTTTGAACAGATATTTCAAAACCATCTTAAAACTATTATATTCTTCATATTCTTTGACCTTCAGCAAAGATAGCATCATTGCTTTAGTTTAACAGTGGCTTCTAAAAGATGATTCTCTGTCGAGAAACTCGCTTGCCCGTATTGGTCAAGTTGGAGTCCTTCCAACCCTGATTTTTTTTCAAGATATTCTCAAAACAAAGCCATATATTATTTACATGAATTGCTAATAACTTCTACATCAAATCACGCGTGGCATTGTCAGGTACCTCAATGACGAAATCCATATGCATACCGATGCGAGAACTTGGCGCACGTGCACCTTCCGAATTATAGCAATTTTCCTTCAATTCAGGTGTTTTCCGCATCAAATTGGTTATTTTCCGAATCAAATAGGTCATTTACCGGATGAAATTGGTGCTATTCAAATCAAAATGACGATTTTTAAGTACCAATTGCATTGATAAAGCTCTCATTTGATTAGGAATAGCACTGATTTGATTTGGAAAACCACCAATTTGATTCCAAAAATTGGCGATTTGATTTGGAGCACATCTAAATTGAAAAGAAAATGCTACAAAAACAGCCAAAGGTGTGAGTCACTAGCAGTGAAACAATGAAAACATGACAATAAAAATCAGATAGGTCCAAACAGACCTCACCCGGGATGTCAAATGTCAACAGTGCTTATTTGATTTGAAAAATTCCGTTTTAATTTTAAGATTGTTTATCCCTTTAATAAAGATTGCAAAAATTGATAAGAGTTAACAATTCGCAAGACCCAAAAGTTTGGATGTGCAGTTTTGAAGTAATTGTGAACATAGTTTATTGAGTTCAGTCTGTTTTAAAAGTCTAATGCATATAATAGTGAAAATTGAATACTAGTTGTGCAAGAAGAAAAGTAAATCGGGGTTCAATTGAACTAGCGCCCTCAAAACGAGCAAAACGTTGACATTAAGGCCCACCAGAATGCGGCAGAAAAAAAATCAGAGGAAAATTCTGGATAAATTTCTATTGCTTTAGATGCGCGAAAGGTTTGAAAGATTGTATTTTGTGCAGTTTATTATTGATAATTTTTTTTCCGAAACAATATCCACGGCTAGCCAAGTAAAACATATTTTAAAATTCTTTACTAGCAAAATTTTACTAAAAATAAAACTTTCAGGAAAACATTGTGTTTACCCTGATATGCCGTTAATTGTTTAAGAGAAGTAGATACCCTTCAACAGTTCGCAGATACTCTTAAACAAATTGTATTTGTCCTTAAAACTCACTAGCGTGTGGTTCGCTTTAAACCGGTGGCATAAATTGCTCCAATTTTTTCAGCGTATCTATTTAAGAAGAATGTTAACGATATTGGTAACCAGTTTTTATTCTGCCCCAAAGTTTGTCAATGTAACATATGCCACCTACGAACGACTAAAAACTTATGCAACATTTTCAGCAAATGATGATATGATTCACTTGCCAGGTCTCATCAAGAAATTGTTTTATTGACTTCGGAGAGCAAATTGCAAACAGTTTACAATATAAGTGTATGAGACCTATCATATTTATATGCGTAGGTGTTCATATTGTGCTGTATACACAATGCGTTTGAATAAAATTAACATCCACTGATGAATTCATACAATTCGCCTTCATCATAACGAGCGCATAAGTATCATATATCTGCACAAGCGACGAAACAGAAACGCGCCACTAGGACTCGAGTAAGAACCCGGCATAATGAGGTACATTGAGAATTCTGCATATTGTTTTGCGAGTACTTGACGAAGTCAGTACCTACATCATCTATTAACTGATCGAAGGATCAATTTGATCGCAATCATTTGGTTATTTCTATGAACTGGGTGGAATTAAATTATGTTTATGACTTTTGAAATAAGTAGGGATAGATATTGCATCAAGGAAACAAGAATGAAAGGACTGATTTGTGTTAAATCGACAGGCAATCTTGTGTCTGAAACAATTGAAAAATATGATGAATCTTTCGGTTTAAAGACATCGCCAGAAGTATTTTATTGATTATTTTATCTGCCTAAGCTAATAGATTGTCATCATCCATGTTTTTTAAGATAGGATTTCTTTTCTTATTAAGTTGTTTCAGCTAAGGATAGTTTTCGAATATCATCAGCAAACCTACCGATCTAACATCATCAAAATACACACACCAGAAATATACTTTGTAGTCGTGAAGACCAGACTTAAGCAGTATTTCTAGACAAGTTCGAGACGTTTTATTATTTAGTTTGCTGAAATGCTCATTTTGTCGATTATGTTAATATTAGCACGAAGCAACTTCCTTTCATCGAAAAATATCGCAGAAAGTTGGCACCAATAGCACAAGTGCAAAACATTTGTTTGTTGTTTGTTTAGCTGCAATTTCTCTTTTTTCTGAATTGTGCTAATCAACAAATTAACCGTACCTAAGCGCGTATATTTTTTTTTGGAAGGCTGTCTCCCATAATTAGCAGGCTTCAAACTATACACGACCGTAACTAATTTAGCAACAGTCAGAATTCATGCTTTTTTTCGAATCTATGTTGACCTCAGGCAGTTGGCACAGTTGCCTGAAGCTCTACGGAATACAAGCTAAACCCTGACTTGCAGCTATACTTTGGCCTACTCAAGTGTATCTTTCAATCTGCAGCTATCCGCCGGACAAAAAGTGGGCAAGTTTCGCAACAAAAAAACATTACATGTTTCTCACTCGACGTTCCGTTTATTCGTGTAAATCCACATTGACTGCCATTAATCCAATATAATCCTCTCGGTTTTCATTTAATATCCCATTTATAGCGCACAAGCATTCAGTTATCTGTTGCGTCGAGCACGACCCACGTTGCAACCATATCACATAAGTAACTAGATTTTCTAGCTTTTGCTGCAAAAACCGAATGGAAATCGCGATCGCTTTTCGCCGACGCGGCGAGCATTGAGCCGCGACTGGGACTAATTCCAATTCAATTTAAGCCCTGGACACCGTACGCATATTTTCCGTTCACTTTTAACACGGATTTCGCACACCGAGCCATTAGATGCAGGCCATTACGCGGATGGAGATACTCGTATTGCAGATAGCCTGCGATTCAGATGGATGGGCATAATCTGAGGAACGGATATCCACACTCAAACGCACATTACCGGCGGTGGGGGCGGCACGCTTTGCCAGCCTCACATATCACATATTCGCCCGTACGTGTAGCGGTGCCGAGTGCATTCATATGGTAGGTACTTCGGGAGATAGATAGATAGATAGATGGATACCCACCCGGACACTTGGACTCCCGCTCGCCGACGTGTAAATGATAGATATATTCGATATGCGATTACACGCGCGATAATTGAAACACTTTGGAGAGTGTAATTAACCACAGAATCACTTAATAATTAGCCGGGCACGACACGAGGCTCCAATTACCGGCGATATTGACAATCTTGTAATTAACACTTTAATCCTCTTGGCAGTTAATTAATCCGCAACATTATCGCCTGGTGCCGAGTGCTGGGTGAATGTTGGTGGTGAATGTCGCCAGCTGCAGATGGGGGAGTCGATGGTTGGTCGCGCTTTTGCACTTGGACGGACACTGGACGAGGTTTGCGTGGACCAACGCTGGAAGTTATCCTTGCGGCGCGGTTCCTCGAAACGCGCACTTTCTCTTCGCGGAAATGTTGTCCGTTCACTTCATCTCGTTGCTAAACATTTTGCATGGCATACGCTATAAGAATCCATGAGTCCACTATTTATATTTACTTTGCGAGCACCGTTACACGTTGTTCAACCACTTTATCTTTCCGTTTTCGCTCGCGAATCCGCCGCAATACAAAATAAACATATAAAACTCTGCTCACTTTCACATTTGTGCTGCAGATGCGCTCGTTCGCGAATTATTGCACAATTTTCACAAAATTTCAAGAGGCACCGTCGCCCCGAATCCAAGACAACACTCAGATACTATCACTATTGGCGCAATTAGTCGCGGATTTCACTGCGTTACGTGGAAATAGATACAAAGTTCCGCTCGAATCCAGATAGTGTGCAACCCCTATTCCTTCGATATTGTTATTGACTATGGTTCCAATAAATATTTACGAACAACGACAGCACGAAATGGCGACATCCACTCGTCACTGGCACTCTACTCGTTCTGAACTGCTTCCAGCTCGCCGTTGAAATTCTCTTACAAAACAAATATGGCCGACTGCAACGCGAAAGTACCGTTCTCTGAGCGCAAATAAGATACACCAACACGAGAATAGATACTCTTCACCAACGCAGCCAATTTGTATAGTGGATGGAATCGAGTTGCGCTGAGAAAAGATACTAGGAAAGTTTTTAAGAGTAGTCGAGATTCACACCAATGGGCGAATGGTGCGTTGGTGAAACGCGATTAGAGAGATAGATTCTACCTGTAGTTCTGGTGGCGTGGTGGTGAACGTTGGGTAAAGTCTAGTACTGGGTAAAGAGTTCGATGTCGCTATGGAAACGTTCGGGAGGGATGGAAGTTTGTCCATCACCAACGTTCGTTCATTCTTGCTGGCTTGGGAGTTTCGACGACGGAATGGGACGCGAAATTGAAATCGTGCAGAAAAAACACCAACAAAGATATCAAATTGACTTGGAAATAAACCACGGCTTATTCTAATTTCATTTAACCTATTTAGATGCAGCTATTTTCTGTCGTTAGAATTATTAGTGCAACAAAAATACTCTCTCCAGCAATAGTTGAATTTTTTTTTGTAGACCTCGTGGTGTTGCCGATGGAGTATCTTTTTTGGGGTGCGCAGAATCTCACGAAAATACGCCATGATGGCTGCCATTACCGTTGCTCCACCACACGTCGGTGCTGTTACTACTGCTTTTCTTTTCTTTTGCATTACTTTTCTTTTCTGAGGGGACTCGCTAGCGTTTTTCTGCTACTTTGCACGCTCGCCGATGCATTTTTGCGATGGTGGAAGCATGACGAATCTGCGCAGAAAAGATACAGCCAGCGACGATGGGCCAATACGCTGCGCTTATATATGCACATACATATATTATTACACGGCTCTTTCGATGGAACGAATGAATGGTGAGTTCTTGTTGTTGGTATCTGAGATACATTTTCTTGGACGGGCAGCGTTGTCGGTTTTATTGGGTGATAGGGAAAATTGAAATTTACTAATATTCCAAATGAATTAAAAATTTATTTACCAAATTGGTTTAAAATGGTGATGTTTTTTCGTTTTATTGAAAATATATTCCAGCTACACGATTCAATTTTCATCGAAAATTATGTTGAATTTCCTTATAAAATCAAATGCACATTTTTTCTGCTGCTTATTTTGCATTAGAAGGTCTTGAAGGTTACAATTTTTCCAAAAAATTAAATTTTTTACAGAATTCGTACGTAAATTTCATCAAGAATACGATTTAAAACGTTTTATAATGATATTTTAATTTTAAAAGTATTTTCAAGCGTGTATAGCGCCGTGAGGCAGCATTTTTGACGCACTGCTGTGTTGGGGTATTCTCGACTCCTCGCCAAAGTATCTGGGCTACATGATATGATCTTCCGTGTTTCCAAACTCGTTCGGGCTGCGCATGTACGTTACTGACTCTGGCATAGCAGTGTGGAGGTATATAGCGTTGAAAAAACTCGTAAAAAAAAGTAAAAGCGATTTAAAAAAACACACTCAACCGATCACTCTAATTTTCACTCAATTTTCCACCCTCAAAAATTGGTTTTTGTCTAAAAAAATGGCCACCATTTTGCTATTTTTTAATGAAAAAAATAATTACGGTACCTGACATAGACACTTAAACAAGGATTAATTTAGCGTCTTTTTCTCGGATGATCCCGGCACCTGAAATCACGTCCACCGTCATTTTATTTAAAAAAAATGTTATGGGCAGAAAAAAAATAAAAAAAATATTTTTGTACACCCAAAGTACTAATTAAAATATGTATGAAATTTTTTATTGAAAAAAAAAATGATTAATTTTTTTTTGGAAAATCGTAACTTAAAAGCCCCCTTAAAGATATTCAATTTGCGGTTCGACTTTGCAACACCAACAAAATTAAATTGGAGAAGAACCGATTACATGACATTTGAACTTAAACTTTTGAGCCAAATGAAAAGAAGAGGATCACCGGAGCAAACGAGCTTGACGAGTTCATAGGACGATGTGCTTGGGTTAAGTGCTATTTTTTGGCAATTTAAAATTATACAGCTTGAACGTTTTCGTAACAGGAATCTTTACTATTCCCAGGAAAAAGGTTTTATTGAAACACCATAACAAAACGCGGCGCTTTCCGCGTAAATTGAATTGCAACGGAACATATACTATATGGAATCTGAGGACGTAAAAAATACAAAGTTTTGTCAAAAAAAATTTTTCACATAAAACCCTTAATTTTTCTTGGAAGAACTTATGTTAGAGGCCATCTTTATATAACCAAACACTCCATGAGAGGGGGGGGGGACGTATTTGAAAATGTTATTTTGAGTTACATAGAGGGAAGGGGGGTCTAGCAAATCGTTATGAAACAAAATTTAAAATTAGTTAAGATAATTTAATTTGTTAAAATAATTTTTTCTCTCTAATGAACCGAAAATAAAAAAAGGATTTTTTTGTTAAAAGTATTTACATTGCTAATATTTTGTGGGTAAAATTTTTCAAAGTCTGAGCGGGGTACGATGAAGGTGTTACGTACTAAAAGGGGTGGGGGGAAAATATTACTAAATGTAACGTGTGTTTGTGTGTGTGGGGGGAAGTTAAAATACTCTACAAATTGGATTACGTAATATATGGATGGCCCCTTATGATGATGATAGTCAATCTGAAAATCATTGCGTTTCAAACTGTCATTTCAACCACATGTCTAAGGATTAGAAAATACCAATTATACTTTTCAGGGACCATTGTGTGAAACTCAAAAAGTTTTTGAATATTTGGAGGGGTTTAAAAATATATTCATATAATTTACTTTTCATTATCGGCGAAACTTTATTTGCTTTTAGGTTTTTGCTATCTATAAACTCGTCGTGGTTGAAACGAATCGGACTGTGTTTGCGATTTAAATGGTTTGAACCTTGGATACAGAGTGTTCGATAAAATTTTTAAAGCAGCCTCAAACTGACCGTTGATGATGGTTCCGAAAGAAAAGGATCTTTTATATGTCTATTGGATGCTCTATTAAATTGCTTATAGTTAGGATGTACCCATTTTTTGACAGTTAGAATGTACCTATGCAATTTTGATACGGACAACCTGATCTGCGTAGCTCGAAATTATTCAAAAATTTTAAATTCATCAAAAGCACTTGTATTGGGATATGGCTATGGCCATGCGATGATTTTTTGCGAAGAGAAATTAGCATTGATATCAAAATCATTTATGATTAACCCTTTGACAATGGAGTTCAATATTTGACATTTTTTCAATGTTGATGAAACCTGCAGAACATATTTTCAGCTGACAAGAACATCAGAACCAAAACAAAACCAACCACCGCCAACAAACTGGCAACAACTGACCTCAACTGTCGTTTACCTTCACAGAGCAGTGAACCTGGACTAGCGCATCTCAGATTACGTCGATATCCACGACGGTGGCAGCACACTCGCGAAACTGCTTCTTCCACTGTCTGGTCGGGTCTGGACTAGCCAAACCACGCCAGACCGTCCAAATGGGTCCCGGAGTGGTGGTGGACGCCGAGGCAGCGAGGAAGAAGAATGCCAGGCAAACACGTTCAGTGAACTTTGGCATAGCGAACGGACGATTGCAAGGAATCGGACCTTGTCTCTACTATGCTACATACACCTTTTGCCACGGTCTGCTACCTCGTTATACCCATACCCCAACAGATGTATCTGTACCTCGAAGTCGGTCTCTGCTTCTCCAAGCCGCTTCATTGGTGTGTATCTTTTGGAGTCGCTAGAGTAGCCTTTGCTGGCTACATCAGAACTTCCAAATTAAGGTTATAATATGCCCCCGGTCCATTGTGGTGCACGCAGATCGGAAAGTTATAGGTTAACTATCTGCTTGTATAACTGAAATGTTTGTATCTGTACCTGGCAGATCCGGTTTACCACTCACTTCTCCACCCTTTGCAATCGACATTACTGCGGAGAGAGGTTCTCCAACGGTGTGCGCATGCATGATGTCACCCCAGTCACTGCCAACTCTCTTAAACCCTCGTTCTGCTCTTTTACTAACCAAAAAGAGGGTGAACCTCATGAGAACAAATCGAAAGCAGCGATGAATGTCCCAAGTTCACCGCCAGAGAGCCAGAAGTGCATGGATGAAACTTCACCAACGTGGAACCAGTATCCGAATATCTTTTTATCGTCGTTGGATTGCTTGCGTTCGCGGTTCAATCCGGACAAGATATTCGCAGATGTAGGTTAGATACCGATTTGGTATGGGTATCGCCAGTGCGGGCCAGCACGGCTTCTCTTGACGTACGTTCACGCTAGACGTTGGTGAGTTGCCTAGTTACACCAAACCGTGCAACACCAACGTCATACCGTCCTGTACTGTGTTGTGTGTACTTGGAATTTTTCTCGGCTATTCACTTTTGCCGGGTTCGGGATTTACTCTACTCTGGGGGAGGACGGGGGTAAATTTTTTTTCTAATAAGGCCTTGGCGGAGGTTTATGGCTGTTGAGAAATTTCTGATCGGAATTTAAATGTGTACTTTGTATTGAGAAATGTACGGAACGTGATTGCGACCTGTTCTCTTCTTATTTTCGGTTCTTTGGTGAACTTACTTTTTTCGGTATCATGTTCCGGAAGGTTTTTTTTATTTATTAATTTGAGAGGTTTCTGTTCTGACATTTTTTCTGTGAGGAATCTATAGGATATTTTGTTCAATGGCATTACGGTTCGATTGCGAAAGTGTGCTGGGATTGCTCGTTGAACGGAAAAATTGTGCTAATGGATTTTAAGATGAATAGATAATAGATTCGCCCCTAATTGGAGTTTTTTTTATAGAAAATTTACGAAATGTCGAGGGGTAGCGGCATTAATCTAGGGTTGAATACGAACAATGGACGAATTCGGATTGTGATCGTGAATGAATTTGTCGCATGAATAGCAATTGAGAAATGTTAAAAAAAATCATTTGAAATGAATTTCCAAACGAAATAAAATATATAAAAATATTTCCAAAATAGCGCCCAGCGTGGGCAATTTCTCTTGTAAAAATGTTAGTTAGAAAGTCACACTTTGACCAGCAAACTTCAATTGAAGGTCTACAGCTTTGTTCTTTATAATTGGAAGGGATTACAGAAGGCCAGTAACAATAATAAAAATATTTCAAATTAGAGCGGTGGCTGAAGAGTAATGAGTTTGAAAAAAATTAGGAACGTATTTTTGCATTGAATATGAATTTTAAGAGTCATAAATATCAAATTTTCCGATATTTTCAGCTACGGAGTTGTCTGTAATTTTTTTTTAAATTGAAACGCATGAGTCCCTTTGCAAATCTCTAAAATAGCGCCCAGCTTGGGCAATTTCTCTTGTAAAAAAATTAAGGAGCGTATTTTTGCATTGAATACGAATTTAAACAGTCCTAACCATCAACTTTTTCGATATTTTTAGTTACGGAGATGTCTGTGATCTATTTTAAATTGAAACGCATGAGCCCTTCCGCAAATCTGTAAGAAGAATTTTGCAAGAATCTGCTCTTTAGGGATAACATATAATTGATAGGGATAATATACTCACAAAGTAGATAATTTAAATAGGAAACGAGAAAAAAAGCTTTAAAAATTTATTTTATACAATTAATAGAATATTTAATAAATTTAACGACGCCGTTTTTGAATTTAATAACAACAGTGCAAAAATTTCGATATAATTTGCACTGCTGGCAATCAATGCTTTACAGAATGAGACGTTATAAAAGTTTTATCAAATAAAAATGATCATAAGAATAAAAAAAGGAAACCTCCAAAAAATATTCATACAAAAGCAATAAACAATTAATATTAATAATGATATGAATATTACTATATTTGACACAGGTGGACTGAATATTTTTCTGAGTTACTAAATCCACCATCAGTAACTACATCCCTGCCAATAACGATTCCTGAAGATGCTGACCTATGCAGTCCATCTTCGTCAATACCATCTATTGAAGAGGTGCAAGCAGCCATACAACAGCAAAAACCAAATAAAGCACCCGGAATCGACAATTTACCAGCAGATCTCCTTCAAAAAGGTGGACCAATACTAACACACCGCCTCCACCAGATCATCTCCAAGGCATGGGTCGATGAAAAATTACCTGATGATTGGCGGACGGCCATCATATGTCCCATACATAAGAAAGGAGATAAGCTTAGATGTGACAACTACAGAGGCATCTCACTGCTGTGTACGTCCTACAAGATCCTGACCAAAATTATTAATAAAAGATTGACACAGTACACTTCCACAATAATTGGCGAATACCAAGGCGGTTTCAGATCCGGTATGTCGACGATAGATCAACTATTCTCAGTAAAACAGGTGCTGGAAAAGTGCTGGGAATACAATATTGACGTGCACCAGGTCTTCGTAGACTTCCAACAAGCATACGATAGTATAGATCGAAATATACTATATAAAATAATGCTTGATTTTGGGATACCTATCAAACTAATACGAATGACCAGACTAACGATGACCGACACACGATCTAAAGTCAGATGTCAAGGCGATCTGACTCAAAGCTTCGACACCAGCTCAGGTCTTAAACAGGGTGATGGCCTCGCCCCCATACTCTTCAATTTGGCCCTAGAGTATGTCATCAGGAAGATTACAGTAGACAATGCGGGAACGCTACTCTTTAAGTCTACTCAAATAGTAGCGTACGCCGATGACATCAACGTCATGGCCCGATCTCTATCTCGTGCCAAAGAAGCGTTTACTGAGCTGGAGTCAGCGGCTAGGCAAGTCGGCCTAAGGGTCAATGTGAACAAGACCAAATATATGACCCAGTCAAGGAAAAAGACGCCAAATAGACAAAACATGACGCTAACTAACCACAGTGTGGAAAGCGTTAACTCTTTTATTTATCTTGGTGTCAACCTCGCCAAAGAAGGGAATGAAAAGGACGAAATTGAACGGCGAATTGGTCTAGCCAACAAAATATATTTTTCAGTCCTCTCGGTGATTAAAAGTAACAAAGTGCACCGAGAAAATAAGCTGCGCGTCTATAAAACGATCATCCGTCCTGTATTGATTTACGGATGTGAAACATGGACTTTGACTCAAGCCTCAGAAAAAAGGATTGACGTCTTCGAACGCCGCATTTTAAAACGTATTCTGGGGCCCGTGAAGGACGGACCGGACTGGCGAATCCGGTACAACCATGAGTTGTACGCTCTTTATGACGAGCCACCGGTATCAATTCTGACGAAACTGCTACGACTTCAGTGGGCTGGCCATGTGGAGCGTATGGATGACAGGCGAATTCCCAAGCGCTCCATGAAAGGCCGAGCAACAGGAAGCCGCCCACCAGGAAAACCACGCAAACGATGGGAGGATACAGTTGACAACGACAGCGAATCCTTGCTGGGATTCGCTAATTGGAGGACGCGGTCGCTGGACCGAGACAGTTGGAGGCAGTGTCTTCGGGAGGCCAAGGCTCGATTTGGGCTGGTGCGCCATTGATGATGATATTTGACTAATTCTAATGATGTGCTTGTGCTATCGATGAATGAGTGTTATCATTTTTACAAAATGGTACAATTTGCAATAAATTTATTACCGCTGTTTTTTTTCAATTTCATAAAAATAACTACAAAAGTG
Organism: Oxycera nigricornis; assembly: GCA_963942545.1. Classification (NCBI taxonomy): domain Eukaryota; kingdom Metazoa; phylum Arthropoda; class Insecta; order Diptera; family Stratiomyidae; genus Oxycera; species Oxycera nigricornis. Next base: position 1,856,400 of record OZ012660.1, on the reverse strand, counting down.
AAATCAGTATCTAAAAACAATTTGTTTTCGACTAGATTTGAATTTGTTGTAGTCAATACTATGGAAAATCTGATGTTTGAATTTTTTATGATTGCAAGGGACTAATTCATTACTTCATTACTAAGACTTTTATTGTTCAGTTCTTGTTCAGTTGATGCAAAAACAAAAACTCTTTTAAATTTCAATTTCGAAAAAAACGACTGCTTTTCAAGCGTTGATATGAAATTAGATCCCCCTATTCTGATTGCTCCGCGTAAGGATCCCATCGAACGTTCCTCGACGCAAAAGCCTAATGTAATTAATGGATGCTCATTAAGGGTATGATACTATTAAAAATAACTCTTTCCATTCTCTACTATGAGTTTTTATCATGAATATTATTCAGAGTATTATTATTGTTGTTGTTTTTATTATTATTAATATTTACTAAAATATCACTGAGAAGTTGTTCGTGTGGATCTTAATGGTCGTACCTTGTGCCTGTTATTCCATATAATCATTAATAACGAGAATTTCTTACTAAAATGGCATAATTTCTGTCAACATTACCATTTAATTCGAAATGCACGTTCTCAAGCAGCCAGAAACAATAGAAATCGGTAGAAAAGTCCATCGAAACACCTATATTCTTGTAACTGTCTCAATTTTGGGGCAAACTTCGTAACATGAGCACCCGAAGAGTTACAGTAAAAAAAGCAAACTCATTTCGCACTGTATGGCCAATAAAAATAAATTAAAATTGGGAATTATAGTTGAACTTAAAAAACCGATGCTTGGACTTGCGTATAAGTTTCCTGTATTCGTTTGTGGTGGAGATTCCAAGATAAGCGTTAACTTTATTGACCATTAAAATAAATTTATGTCCAGAAAATGCAAACAATTTAAATTGCATATTTGAACCCAAAATTTATCTGCTGTTCAAATTAATTATGAACCATTTTCAGCGAATCATGTAACATCCATTAACATTTATTGAATTTAGAATCCAATTCGACTTGAAATTCAAACATCGTTTCCAAATCCCTCCCGGCCGTTGTTATTGCCACAAATAAATTTGCTTACATTTACTCGCAATGCTCAACCATGAAATAATAATGTTGTCGTGTTGATGTTGGTGCTTCCTTCCACTCATTATTGATCATCTTCTTGAACAGATGGATGTGCACGAAATGTACACATGTATTTATCTATTGCATAAATATCTGCTAGGCATTGTTCGTCTGTCTCCCGTTAAAACATACGACGATGTCTTCGTGGTAGCCCATCACTGGGTTTCTTGTACGTGCACCATTCCTCCACTTATTCCCTGTGTAAATAGCGAAGACTGCTATTCCTCCGGCTGCTGAAGCTGTCTGTCACCCGGCAGGCCATAATTAACAATTATTCCGACTCAAGTTCTAATTGAATCATCACACATCACACAACCTACTCTCGACTCGAGTTAAGTAAACTTTTCAACAATCTCCGAAAAGCATAACAAACATTATTATATTGTTTGGTGATGGGTACTGTGACGGTTTTCTTTGGGTACAATACATGTTAAAAGTATGCTTACGGTTTGGTTGGTTTGAGATTTTGTAGTCATTCGTTGATGGCAAGATAGAATTTTCTTGTAGACAAAATATGTGTGAAAGGATATGCTCCACACACCAATTTCTCATGAATTAAGATGCTCAAAAAAATCTTATGTTTTTTTGTAGATTTTTTCTCAAAATTTGAGCTTGAATTCTGCCATCGTCTTGAACATAAAAACAATTTATTCAACAATTTTATTTTAAATACTTCAAACTTTCGAACTTATAAAACTAATTTAATTAAGCAACGTCCTTTTCAATCAATCCTCTCCACCATCCTCATCCTCATTTTCCAACCCTTTTGAAGTTGCATGGCTTTCCCCGAAATAGACGCGCTTCAATGAACGATTCATGTCCCGAACACACAACAAATTCAATGGTTTTCCCACTTAGCACTGAACTCATTCAGTGCTTCGCGCCCACTATAATTGAAAGTAATGCAATTAACATTCGTACATGTTGTCTTGCTCTGCAATCAACCAGTGCAACCAACAACAAGCATGAGCAACACCACCAACATCTCGCAAAACGGCAAAAATAAACACCACAAACTAGCAGAGAAATTTCAGCAGCAACAAGAAACAAGACCAAAAAAACAAGATGGACTCGGATGTGCACTAGTGAAAATGAAAATTTATGGTTCCGTGCTCGCCTCAGATAAACTTTTAATGATTTCTGACACTTTAAATAGATACATTTCTCAGATGGCGACAAATATTATCTTTTCCCGGCATATGTTTTTATTTTTGGTTTTGGTTTTGTGTTTGCTTGTCGTTTTGAGTTGCAAACATTATTTGGTAGCGATATTGCAGAGTGCTGTAGTTTCTTGGTTGTTGCGATGATGTTGTCACGACTTTTAATTAATTACCTCTGCTGAGAGGAGCAGCAATTCATCTAGGGGAGTTTAAATTCAATTCGTTACAAATTAAACTTGCTGATAATTAGATGGAAAAATACTGTGAGTAAACAGGGAATATGACCAGATTAATTCTTGTGGTTGACTGTTGAGAACAGAACTGGCCCAATAATAGAATCTTGCGGAGCGTCACTTTTTATGATGGATAGAGAGATCACACTGAAAGCAAACAAGAAACGCAACTTCAACAACTTAGAGTGTGAAATCTGCAATAATCGTGGATGACCCAAAACTACGTCTGGGCAATATACTGTCTACGAAATCCAAGTTAACATTGCAGAATGATTGGAGACGACATCGCAGCTTCGTTTTAAACATTGAAAAGTACGTTTAAATTACCAAAATTATCATACATAGCCCAGAAATATTGAATTGTGGAACAGCAAAATAGGAGCGACTCGGCATCTTATGAAGATTTCCACATCCAAACGTTGAGAGTAAAAAATATGTAGAAGGATAACTATCAATAAAACGTTAACAGTGATGCGAAGGTATATAAGAAAGCAGCGACAAAGGCTTCTGACTCCTGCACACATGAGTGTCTCATCAACCTGTTAACAAGGAATTATGTGATTATCAGATACATGGGAAATAAAGAGGCTGATGGCTTCACGACTATTGGAGCGGGGAGTAACTTTATACGCTCAGAATCTCCTTTATGGAGATTTGGCTCAGTCAGAACATAAAATATTCCTGGACATCCTTACTGAGCCCAAGACAATGCAAGCCCTTAATCATCCGCGGAAAATAAACTGCCCATCAAAGTAACATCTTAAAAAGATGCGGGGGGGAGGAATTACAGACTCTGCCTAGTGGTGACATCAGAACCAATTCTATGTGAAGACGACGCGGTATTTGAAAAACGACTGAAACGGCTAGAAAAAAGCTACATAGTCGCAAAAGAAATAACAATTGAGCCCTGCAGTACATTTTGAGATTCTTCAAGCTTTCAATCCAGGAGCTTCGAATACGCATTTCTTCGAAAAAAGATTGCCTTCGAAAGGACTCTTGAATGACAGAATATTAAAGAGAATACGGTTTCTTTGCTTTGAAAACTAGATTTTCAATACTTTTAGTCTCCAATTTTTAGAAGTAGCTATTGAATTTGTAAACAGCATTCAATTTTGATTAGTTTCAATTCAGTAATTACTTCGAAGATGTTGTCACCATTATTTATCTAAAATTGAAAGCAGATCCAAACCAAATAATCTTATTTTTCCATTTTTTTTCATTAGCTTAGAAAAGGAGAGTTATGTATAGCTGAACTTATGTGAAGCAAACAAAGCCAAAAAGAATATTTGCGATTTTATGGTTGTCTGTTCAAAAATGAAATTGTCTTAAATCAAAAGAATATACCCCTAAATTCACAGAACTAGAAAATAATTAATGACCTTTGTCGATTTTCAACGAATATCACCTACCTGCAAAGTTTCATGTCAATCGGAGCGAACTAGGTTTGAGTCTTGAATAAGTATTTTTGAATAAAGCAACCGCTGAAAAATGGCTAGAGTGAGATTTACGACTTTGAATGAAATAAATTTATTTTGCATCAAGAGGTGACATAAAAAACTATTAATGATTCTTACCATGAACGAAACGGCCAAAAATATTTCAAATAAATATCAATTCTCAACACATTATTTTATTTAGAATAAATATAATACAGCAGATTTATCGACATTTTTATGAGTGCAACCAAACCTATTTTCTTCTGGCTACTTGAGAACTAAATATCTTCAAATTCTAAATAGCGTGTGAAGTCCGCATTATGTTTTGAAAGACTAGGATTCATTTTACTAAAAATTTGAAAAAAAAACTCTGAAAATTTTTAACTCAATTTTTTTTGGAAGGATCAATAACTTATTCATTTAATTCTTGAATATTTCAGACCCATCTCCCCTAAATAAATACCAGCTGGCCAGCGTACCTTACAAACAACGAAAGAGGTACAAGAATTTTTCTGGCACCAACTTTTTTTGCGCCCACACTCTTTAATGACGTGTTGTACAAGAACCATTTAACAAGACAAAACAACATTTCGTACGTGGGTGGTACTTGGATCAATTTGCATTTTGTACAATAATTAATTTAATTGCCATTCTTTGTCGGTTGGCTGCAGACCTCAAATCCACGGACGACCGGCAGGACCGCGGATCGCGCAAGTGTGGTGGCGCCCATACACAACAGACCTCTTCGAATTCAGACTCAACTATCTTAATTGCCAATTAGCTGGAACAATTGTCACGGTCAAGAGATTATGATCGTTTCGTTGAAGAGAACTGATAATGTATAATTACGTGATTATTGTTTTACGATTGGAAATCGTTCACTTGTTGAACAATTGCTGGAAAACGATATGGGGTGGAGGAATGCAGGACTAGTCTGCAGAATGGTGGTGATTTTGATTAAGATAGACAATTTTGACTAGGGAATGTGTGATGGGGTCGATTGAGTGTTGGATGTTCTTTTTTTTTCGGTGCATAAAATTGAAATATTTCAGATTAGCCTGGAGTTTTTTCAATGAAAAACATTCCATTTTAATCTGAAATATTTCCGAAAAGGAAACATAAATCCTTATATTTCAACAAGTGCCAACAAATATGATGGAAGATAGAATTGAGTGACAACGACAAATTAAGCGGGATTTCAGAGAAGTTCGTCAAAATTTGAAATAAACTTCGAAACTCAACGTCAATTTGAGTTTATGACCGTAGCACACAAACTTGGTATCTGATTCATAAATAGAAGAAATACGATTTGAATGTACTTTCGTGAATATATTCAAGAGTAATACTTACAATGTTGCTTCCCAGATTAACAGTTTCATTTAGGCAAAACTTATTTTTAAAAATATTTGAGCACATACCTGAAACGAGAAAGAAAAGATCATAATTTATTCAATGCTCTGCTCAAAAACTTAAAAGAAATGTTCTTATAAAGAAGTACAAACTTTTGGGTTGTCTTTAAATTTTAATTTTGCTTGGCGTTGATATTTTTTTGGGATTTGTGTTTTCTTTTATTAAATTACTGCCCAAAAATTCTACATGAAAAATTCACATCTTTTCTAAATTCATCATCTTGTGTGATATACATAGTTTTCATAACCATCAGTTACTTTTGGTGGCACCCTTAAAAATCTTCTGACTACGACCTCAAACTAAATGTGCACCACCAAGTCTTCTTCAAAGCCTTGTTGGATGATCAGATTGATTAACTATTCATTCAGTGCAGAAGTTCATCATTTTAGAGATCGGTTCAGGTGCATTTTTTCGTGCTGATCGAATCGTATTTAACCAACTCGGAACTTCACTAGTAAATAGTTATTTATTGGTTTTTAAAACGGCTATTTTCAATCTAATGTCTAAATGAGATTCTGGTCAGCTAATCACTTTGTCAATCAGCCAAAATAATGATCGTAAGATCACTGAATGCTCGATCTTGAGATAAGATCAACTTCATTGATTGTATCATAGATTGATTTTGAAATCAATTTATATTCGATGGACGGTTGTATCCAAAGCAACAGAAATACTTTTCAATCACATTCGACACGATCGACGATGGCATCATAATAAATTCCAACGGCACGTGACCGATTCAATTTAAAATGCCGCTTTCGATCGCTGACGGCAGGCTTAAGGGGGGTTGAGCAGCATGCCTAGCCCAAATACCAGCAACATGATCGTCGCCTTCTTCGCGGTATTCTTCTGTGGTGAAGCCACTTCACGAGTCAGTGATCCTCTTCATGCAGCGTCGAAAAGATGCGTTTCGTCGAACCAGGAGGTGACAACCGCCACGAAGACGATGATGGCGATGATCGAAGACGATGATGTTGATCCATCCATTGCACCGCGTTCCATGATATCCACTAAAGTATTCATCGCGGCTGTCAAAGTGTCCATCAAGACAGTCTTGGTGGGTCATGATGCTGTTCTTGGATGCTTCAAGAATGTTTGCGCGACTGTTTGTTGTGCGCTAAGTGCCTTCTTTAAATTCATCAGCCTTTCATCGTCTTGGGTTTGATGGATTAGAGTGAACGGAAGGTAGATGATGTCAAGTGGAAGCGGTGATGCTATGGAACGACTTAAGAAACCTTAAAGGGGATTGGCAGTTCACATTGATGAGGGGGAATATGGAATGAATTATCACTCCTGGAGTAGGATCGTCCTTGTATCTTTGTGTGAATTAAGATGCAAAGGGATTTATTCATTTTGTTTATTCACTTAACAGACTAAGCCAATTACGAAGTGAAACAACAGTTAAAAGTAAAAGAGAAGAAAATGAAAATGAGGACAAGTTTACAAAGAAACAAGCCGCGAGGTGCGACCCTTGAGGTCCACACGGTCAACTTCCCAGTAATATCTACATGAATATTAAAAATATTAAACACAAAAATATTTATGAAAATAATACTACTTTAAATAATAATAATGAGAGGTACTCGTAATCGTAATTGAAATGAGCTAGTATCAATCATATCATCTACTGTAGCGTTCATTGATTACGTAATGCTTTTGTTGGATGCGGGGTGGATTGTTTTGATTGACTATTCACGCGGATAAATCGGAGCGGGGCGGGCTATAAAGCCTTTTTTACGTTATTTGTTATTTTTACATCGATGCTTGAAGGACAAAAGAGCGCTAGCAAATGCATTTTTGTTATTACGCCCACTGAAGAGGTTTTCCCGCGAGGTGTCCATTTTAAATAATTTTGTTCAAAATTGCCATGACTTCGGCATAAACATTGAATTTGTGTTTTGCCACGAGCCGTGTTTTAGGTTTTTTTTGGATCATACAAAATAATTTGGATAGTTTCTCTTCGAAAACTATTAGGAATGTATAAATTATATAAACATTTATTACTGAGCTGTGCAAATCAGGTTAAAAATTTATTTTTTATGAAAAAAACTCTAATTTTCCCATTTTCTTTTATTAAATGGAAAAATGGCGGAAAGGACTTTTTCTAAAGTTGAAAACATAAAAAAAATTAATGCACGTTGAATGACACCTCAATGATGCAAACATCATATATGGTTCGTGAGATATAGTGGATGATAAAAATGACCTTGATGACTTTTAATGATTTTTTATTTTTAATTTCATTTTTTACGTAATCATTAAAAAAAATTTTGTTGATTTTCTTACAAAAACTGTTAGGAGTATATAAATTTTGTATACATTTATTAATGCGTGCTGCAAATCAGGTTAAAAACTTATTGTTTATGGAAAAAAACCTATTTTTTAGCACTTTTTTTCAATAAATTAAAAAACCGTTCCAACGATTCCTTTAAAAACTTAATAGAATCACACAAATGTTAATACGCGTCGATTGACACCTTAACTTTGCAAATCGTATTTGTCGTTCCGGAGATATAACGCATGACAGAAATGACCTTCAAACGGGCAAACCAGCAAACCCCCCCCCCGACCGAAGTGTCCCAAAAACTAATCAGCTCTTAAGATTGCAAAGACGCTTCGATTGACACCTCAACGAAGTCGATACGACTTTGTTTACGTGAGTTATGCTCGTAGAAAAAACTGTCCACGAACGCACGTACGTACGTACACACACACACACACATACATACTTCTTTCTAAAAACACTTAAAATATATTCTATAGACCTTAAAACGTAAAGAAATGTTGAAAATTTCAATTTCGATTTTCGAGGCGATTACAAGAACTTCCCATATACTGGGAAGTTAATAAAATTACAAAAAATATAAATGGGGATGAAAAGTTATAAGAAAAAAGAACGAATTGTAAAATGAAATGAAAAATTTAGTGATTCATCGCAGCCAGTAACTGTGTCTTGAATATAAGGATCGAATGGGGAAAAGGACTATTGTGCATATCTTACAGTCAAAGCATTGGCAAATGAAAGTATGTATAAGCTAGAGTACAAACCGAATTTCGAAAAGATTCTTTGAACGGAAAGGTCTTAAAGGATAGCGAATCTTCAAGAGCAGCAATTTTTCGAACTTCTATGAAGGCATAGTTTGTTTAGAAAATACTGGTCAAGATAAAGTGCCTGAAAGGACTGAAGATCAAGAAGGTAGAGTCTGTCAATTTAGGACAAAAGATTGAAACCATATTTGCAGACAAGATTACGGATGAATTTCCGTTATGCGGATATCAGGCATTCCAAATACGGTGACCAAACTTGGGAACAATATTCCAGGACTGAACGAACAAGTGACATGAATGAATGGACTATGGAAGATATGTTTTTAAATGATTGTGATACTCGCAAAATGAGGCCAGCCATACATGATGCTTTGGCTGATGGATGTGAGCATTGTACTAAAGTTTAAGAGTTAAAGTTTCTCATCGATCGGAAGTACAAGATTAACAACGCAAACGCGAACTGAAATGGAATCCCCCTGAAAATACTGCAACTGTTTATAACTGCTGGGCAATCTATACATGAATTAGACCACAAACAATTTCCCAACACATGTATGTCACGGCCCTACTTTATTCTACTCTTTCTCTGAGTCATGTTTTTCCAATGGTCAATGGACACAACTGTTATTGAGTGATGGAAGATAAATTGTTATGTACCACTCATGCCCTTCACTCTCCTACACGTTCACTCTGACGACACTTAGAAATAAATTAAATTTTAAATTTATAGACGGTCATCGAAATTTAACATTTTTCCGCAACTAAATAGCAACCTATAAATGAGAGACGTTCCGCAATCAACTTCAGAACGATTAATTTATAAATAAAATTTATTATTATGATTTGACGGATTTTCTGAGAAAAAATATTTTGGCAAATGGATATCATCGAAAGATATTTATGATCTAAAAAAGCAATGCATAAATCAAATCAATTATGTAAGTATTTTTGGATGAAAAACGACAGTCGACAAACATTAAAAACTATATTTGTCTTCAGTTGGGCATGAAAAGCTTTATTAATTCATAGATGGCAGAAACATGCATTTTTTTTAGAAAATTGTGTGGCATCATTTTCAGAAATGCCTCCAAAATTGAAAAAAATACAAAATATGTTTCATCGACTTTTTTGAGTATAGTAAAAATACTATTCTCAAAAACACAACAACAAAAATTCAAGAGAAGTTGTCTTGAAGAAAGTCTTCATTTAAATGATGAAAGGATGGCAATTTGCTGTGGATTTTTCTGAAAAATTTCTTGTATATTTCGCGTTTGGAAATTTTCTGGCTCTGATCATTGCTTCCATAATTAAAGCACTACGGAAAGTAGATGGGGGCATTTTATAACTGTCTTGAATTTTTTTTAAGAAATCAGCATGGTTTACGAAAAGAATTAGAAGGTTTCCACGTCTGCATGGCACAACAGACCAAATCGGTCTAGGTGCAGTGGAAGTCGTTTGGATAGATACCCTTTTAACCTGACCTATCTGATACCTGTATCCAAGAGATTACCTTGAACATGCATGACTTTTCAATCAGCATAGAAAATTCTTGCTAATTTTCGAATGAATCCAAGCATATTTGACCATTTTCCTTATGTGAAATTTGAAAGACACAAGAACTACCCTAAAACTCATCGGTTTCAACACATCGCAACGAATTCAATAGGAAAATTATTTGTTAGACACATTTGAATGTTTTTTTTCGTCGCCGAAACCATTCTGAATAATGCGAATTTGAATTTCATTCTTGGTATGGAAAACTGATACTACACTAAATGTAGCTAGTCGATCATTTCTTGACATCTAAATGGCGTTAGCTTCTCGATTCAAATATATCGGTCATTGAAAACGTAACTCGAAGATATCACCTCCCTTGTGGATTTAGGGAATGATTGACTGTCATCGAATTCTATGGCAAATACCTTTGCATGATATAATTTAGGGGTTGGGAGTGAATTCGACAGTAAATTTACAAATATAGAAAACATTGATGAGTCTCGTGAACATGACTTTTATTTATTTATTTATTTCGCCAAAGCAAGGCAATCACAGTCAACATATAAATATATAAAATATACAATACAACAATATACTTAACCCTAAAATACGTGCTATATTCAACGTTAATTTATACTGTTGTATGCACGTCACAATTTAGGGATGGATAATGGAAGGGCTTTTGAAATGCTGGATTTAAAACTGAACTTGGAGATGGTAGGGGAGTAGTGTTTGCTCAAAGTGTTAAATATTTTACAGCACCTATTAACTAGTTCATTATCTGCATACTTAGTAAGATGCTGATATTCAGTTAGTAAACGTGTATTACGCGTACTTCTTACAGGCACATTAAGCTTTATTTTATTCGTCAAATACTCCACTTTAATGTGGCCCCTAATCACGTCAAATGCGAAACAAGAGGACAACATTGTTCTTCTGGTTTTAAGAGTAGACAAATTCAGAAGCTCCAATCTAACTTCATAAGGAGGCAAGATTTGATAGTCATCAGGGCTATAAAGGTCTCTGAGAGCAAACAACAAGAATTGTTTTTGGACGGATTCTATTCTCGTATCATGAACTCCGAAATGTGGGTTCCATACATTGCAGGCATATTCAAGTATTGGGCGAACCAGTGAGGTAAATAATGATTTAGTTACCCACAGATTTTTAAACTCTTTGGCTCGTCTTTTAATAAAGCCAAGCTGTTTATGAGCTTTGGAGAGAATAGTGTCGTAGTGTAAATTGAAGCATAGTTTCTTGTCTAGGACAACTCCAAGGTCAACAATGTTTTCTTTCATATCCAATACCGTATTGTTGAGAACGTATGCATTGTTCAATAATGTGGTTTTACGGGAAAAAGTCATTACAAAACATTTCCCAACGTTTAGATGTAGTTTGTTAACATCACACCATTGTTGGAGGGAAGTTAGTTTTGATTGGAGTAAAACAGTATCAGATTGAGACTTAATGGTGTGATATATCTTCAGATCGTCAGCGTAAAGAAGATGTGATACGTCCGAGAGTTTTTCAGATAAATCTGATATAAAAACATTAAAAAGAAGAGGGCCGAGGTGACTGCCTTGAGGTACACCAGAGTGTACGAGAATCGGCTTGGACAAATATCCCTGAAATTTAACTAATTGACTTCGGTCTCTTAAGTAGGACCTGAGGCAGTTGAGCATTGAGCCGGTGATTCCTATTTTCTGCAATTTGGAAATCAGTATGGAGTGATCAACCCGGTCAAATGCTTTACTAAAATCTGTGTAGATTGCGTCAATTTGGTAACCCATCTCCATTTTACATAGGAGATCAGAAACTAAAACCATGAGATTGGTTGTAGTTGATCGGCCCTTGCGGAAACCATGTTGTTGTTCATTTAGAAGAGGCTCAATAATAGCTGAGAGTTTATGGCAAACGATTTGTTCAAATAGTTTCGGGATTATAGATAGAATGGCAATACCTCTATAGTTCAGGACAGAACGCTTGTCACCGCTCTTAAAGATAGGAATTATATGGGAAGATTTCCAATAAGTTGGGAAACTCCCATTTGTCAAAGATTTATTAAAAAGAAAGTGAAGAGGTACTACAAGCTGGTCCATACACTGTACCACAAAAAATGGAGAAAGTAAATCTGGGCCAGGACTCTTATTAACGTCAAGGTTGTTAATAGCTTGAGCAACATCTTCCCTTGAGAGATACATGTCCATAAGCAGTACCATTGGATTAACTTTAGAGGACTCCGTGTCTACCGAAATCTTTGGCGGTGAAAAAACTTCTTGAAAATAGTCAGCGAAAAGATCACAGATAACTTTCGGAGATGAAGAAACGGTATTATTTTTGGTCATTGACGCTGGATAGCCCGATGATTTCCTCTTGAGGTTAACAAAATCAAAGAACTTCTTAGGGTCTCTGATTATGTTTTCACCAGTTAAATTCACGTAGCGTTCATAGGCCTCGCGGTATTTGATTTTGTAATCTTCTGACAAATCAAAGTATCTATTTTTTAAATTCTCGCTAGCATTGTTGTTAAGCTTTAGTAATTTATAGACTTTGTTTCTCTCATTCCTTAATGCGCGCAGATTGCTGTCTAGCCAGGGCTCAGATAACTTTTCCTTCTTCTTAATTTTAGGTACGTACCTTTCAACGGCGTCAAGAATTATAAGGTAAAATGAGGATACAGCCTCGTCTAGGTCTAACGTTGAAAGAGTGCCTAACCATTCAACATTGTCAAGGTAAAGTTTAATGCTTTCGTAGTCAGCATTACGAAAATCATATACAATATTACAATTGTATGATAAGGGAGTTTGAGCTTCAGTAGTGGAGAGTTCAACTGTGAATGCTGTGTGGTGAGGGTAATGGTGTTTTGGTAATTTAATCCTTAAAACAGGACGGAATTGGAGTGGGAGGGGATAGGGGTGTCAACTGAAAATCCACGAATGAGTTATCACAATCACAGAAATTTCCACATTAGGATAGTCATACCACACACGTTATTTGGTTAAAATCACGTATGGCCTTTAAGCCTATCTTTGGAACGAACTTAAAGGGTTGAAGAAGTCAATCTTGAAATATATGTTAGAATCGAAATACAAATGAAAGAGAAACTGACTGGTTTTTTGGATACTTCGTTCAATATTCCCTTATTTAACATGATTTTGTGCAGTCATCCATTCCAAAGCTTTTATTTTTCACTACTCTGTGTTTATGGCGATTTTTCGCAGTTTTCACAGTCATTTCATCGTCTAATTACACTTTCGATCTTTAAAATTATTTTCGGTCGACACCTCGACTTGTTCGCACTTCCATTCACGACACAACGCAAAGTCGTGTCGCATCGTCACAAATAACGACGTCTAGACAAGTGAAAATTTCGTAAATAGCATTCTGTGAATAAGCACGAATCCAAGCCACAATCTCTCCATTGAAATACGACAACATTGTGCAAAGTAACTCATATAAGGAGCCTTCGTCCTTTGAAATGTCATTAAAACGGTTCCCTCACTCCGCGCACATTCCTTTCAGGATAATTTAAGCGTATGCTGCTGTTCTGCTGGCAACACTCCAGTTACGTACACTCTTAACCATTTTCCCTATCAACATGATCCTTGCCATTCCGAAAGTTCCCTTCGCCCCTCCATCAACAGTCCTAGCTTTTCTTCGCGTATGATGCTTTTCAACAAGCGGAACGAAAGGAAATCTGTATTCAAAAGTAAGCAACTTTAACAGGCACTTAACTACTTCTCGTCAACTCGCTCCACTCGTTGTAAGAAAGATGCCGAAGAAGTTCCAAGACAAGGATGTGCTTCTTCGAGTGTACAAGTTATACAATTGGATAGAACGTTGTTTCCGTGGAATATGACCGGGAGGAACAAGTTTAGTTCAGCAAAAAAAACTTTGAAAAAGTCGCAAAATAGATTTTCTTATTATAGAACTAATGAAAGAAAGTACGTTGGTTTTTTGGCCGACGAGTTTTTGTGTGAATTCCGTAAGATTTAGAAAAGGGACTTCCTTATTTTGCAGGAGTTGAATTGATGCAAAAATATGAGCTTTGTTTTAAGAGAAAAACCGGAGCTCGAAAGAAATATATTGATTTTTCTGGGCACACAAATCCTTGTTTCCGAAATAGATCGAACGTTCAATGGAAATGTGTTTTCAGTAGGCGCACTTCCCGTATTTTTCCATAAAAACAGCTTTTAATTTCCCAAAGTCGTCAACTCTAAATCCCGGAATCTAGAAATTAGTAACTATTAGGAGGATAAATGAGCGCCTTTCAGAAATATATCCTTAAAAAGACAACGTGCATACATCACCCCATCTTTTTTATCGTACCTCGAAACCTCCTTAGTTTATTGAAGCTCCCACCCAAAGAATATAAGCGAAAGAAGTTCCACTCGATCCTTTCTATTTCGATTTTAATCCGAATAGAAAATTCAAAGGCATCAACCAGAGAGACAAAAGCGGAAGTACATGCAGAAGGATCTCTAAAATGGGCAACAACAAAGAGCCGCGGAATAATGCAATGCAATTTGCATATTTCCTAGCACAGTCAAATTGCTTAAGTCTGAAAGCTTATTCGACTGGTGGAACCATTGAACCGTCACGGCTTTCGCCAAGAATCTACTTAATATAATTTGCATAATGCTGGTGTTGTAAAATGGTGAAAATCCCGAAAATGATTTTTCCGCCATTTCTTTTGAGTCAGCAAAGTTGTCTCCGTTCTTTGTTAGATAGTTTCGATCGTCGTTCGCGAGATTGTGATTTGGATTGGAAATTTAATTTTTCCGTTTTGTGGTAGTGCTGTGATAACGAGCAATAGTAGATGATGTCGATGGAACGGTATCTGATGGCTATTATGATTTAGGGGATTATCGGTGTCCTAGTTGATAGCGTTCATGAATATGATGATGATTCAAACTAGTTTCTATGGGGCCATCCATATATTACGTAACGCAATTTTTAGAGTATTTTAACTCACCCCTTCTTCCATGTAACACTTAGTAACATTTTCAAATACCCCCTCTCTCTTAGAGAGTTACGTAATATATGGATGGCCCCTACGGTTGGTGTGAAAGAATGTATTTTCAGAAAATTTTGGGCCTTGAATCGTCTTTACATAGAATTGCACAGCTGGAATGATACATTCGAATACGGCAGACTTTAGCGTATTCATTTTTATTGCAACTTTCGTGCAGGATTTCTATTGGGCATGTGGGATTTTTATGTACACCCAATTGAAACTTTCACAAAATTGCTAACACTGATAAAAATGTCAGCTTCTTCTGCCAGCTTCGCTAGATAAAATTTTCTCGATGTATCACAGACTCTACTCTACACTGTTTGTGCTACATGTGGTATCAAATAGTGGCTCGTGCCATAGTAAGATTTGTAGCTCGTATATGTTGAGTTGTTGACGTGAAACATCAATTTAAATAATTTATTGTGTGTGGATATTATTTGCGTATATTGTTTCCACTCAAAATTCTGTAAATTATTTTATTTTAAGTAACACCACCAAGTTCATCGACAAGTAAATATTTATGTGACTCATTGCATCAAACCTTCAAGGCTTCGTTCTACTTTTATTTCCAATAAAACATGCAACCCTCAGTGACCATTAAATCAATGCTAAAAACCTTCAGTTATTCAATAGACCGTCAATTCAATTCTGTTCATTTATCCTCCATTTAACGTCCGCTGCCATATTTTTATCGCCCCACTCCAACAAGCCTAGAGCACAAACAATCGACAAAATGGATCATCCCCAGACGAATCAACCCCCGTTTCAGTAATTCCGTCTATTCTTTGCAGGCGTCCGCAGTAGTCGCCCTCTCCAAACAGTAAAGTGTGTCAGTATCAACATTTAATTGTGCTCGGTAAAAGCGAAATTAATTTCAATTAAGCAATAAACTAAGCGTCCATAGATTTAAATTTAGATTGATTGTGTTCATTAAGTCGCGACTACTTTCCGTTCCCTCGTACACCACAACTAACTGCTTCGTCGCGAGGAAAAGTTTAATGCACGAAGCGTGGGCCATAAATGTCGCCAGTTGCTGTTTTTGTTGTTGGGCCTATTCAAGCGCACACTGCCTCTTTCAAGACGATAATAAAAGTGGATATAAAAAGGGTAAATGGACTTTATTCCAGAATACGAATAGCTTCCTTTTATTTTTACCCTTTGTAATTTCAATCTGCTACAAATTGAATGGCTACATTAGGGGTATCTGTCGTAACCAGGACATCATGCCAAAGTTGCTACGAGAAATCCATAACAGTGCGGCAGCTAGACAGTCTAGAATGAGAGTTAGTGTTGGTTTAAATGGACCAGCCACACAGTAGTCCCGGATATAACTTCTGATTTAACACGTCATAAATACAAAATACAATACTCATTGCTCATAATACGGTTGCTGATATGACGGAAGGAGTTGTAATTTGTATCTTCCCATCTACAAGAGTCCTGTGCCGAACAGTGGTGACGACAAGCAATTGGTAATCTCAAGCTTTTTTGAACTAAAGATCAGAGAAAATGTTCACTATTCCACCAGACAGTTCCGCCATAAACTGAGCAATTTTTCGTGCCAACTAGAAGGCACATCTGTTTTCAAAATCCAAAATGACACGAACAAAAACCGTCGTAAAAAGTGTTCAACTATTTTAAGATTGCACTGTCACTGCAGCAAAGATACGTGTCCAACCAAGCCCGTAAAAGGCTTCCACATAATACCATGCTGATGATGGAATACAGTGAAATAGCAGCTAAACGTAATCGCAGCGCCAACCAGAAGACTCAACGTCTCCCTTTACAAGCTCCATTGTTTCGTTTCATGTCGTCGTATCCAGCCGCACTCCTGCTGTGCTACAAAAGTCCTATCACAGGATAATAATACTCTCATCCTTGGGAGCCATGTTCCATTTGAGTGGTGATTCCGGCGACTCTCTAAAATCTTCCAAATATCCACTCAATTAACTTCGGTGCCATTTGCAAAGGCGCACAAAGCCAGGATAGACATCATAGGTAGTGGAATGTAGCCTCAGGACGATATGACTTCGGCCCGGTCAACAAACGAATCATTCCCTGCTTCCTCCCCAATTTGATCTGACTCAATGCCATCCGTGGCAAAGCATCTTCTTGCCTGCTCCTCCGTGTTCGGATCGTACCCTTGCATCGGTCCAAGAAAAACAAAACGAAATAATTCAACCCCAAAGGGGATTGCATATTGGCCGTGTGTGTAATGTCAAAATTGTTAAAAGGACTTCTATCCTTGGACCGTTACACATAACAAATTGTCCAGACTAAAGCATCATTCTGACATGTCCCGACTACGCCGGGATACTGTTGTCCAGAAGGACAACTAAGTACGACCAAGCAGACAAGGATATCAGAGGAAATTTCTCATCTTTTAGCCAAGTCAGTGGCAATATGAGATTTTACCGATCCCTAGGATGTCCTGCTATTGTCTCCCATTTGGCATGCCACACAAATGACAGAGAATTAGTTAGGAGGACGATGAGGAGCACGGAAAAGGAAGTACCTTTCGTAATGGAGTTAGCCTTGGTTCGGGGTTGGGTTGTGAATGGCAATAGAACATTTTCGCAATCACATTAAATGAATACGAGAGTCCCTTTTGATCGAGATCGAGTGTGTCGTCGTTGAGAATGTCCTGGAGGACTCAAGACTCTCGTTGGTTGTCATGGATGCCATGGAATGCTATTTGATTATTAGATGATAACTATTTTCATGGAAGGACGAGGAAATTAAGTGGAATGGTTTTTGGGCCACATACAAAATTATGTGTGTATGGTTTATGGGCTACACATGGCAAACCGAAATGGAACGTACATAGTACGGTTGCGGAAAATGATGGGAATTTCTTCGGTTTCATTTGGAACACGCAAAATATCTTCCTAGTCGATTTCGTTCCGAAAATACTGTCCATAAAAGCTTTAAGGACCATTTCGACACGTTTACCCTTCAATCAACTAATTCACAAAAGTATCTACAGCACACAGCTTCATCCAGTAGTAGTTATCTCTTAAAAAGACATCAGCCAATCTTTCCAATACATTACCTGACAAAAATGTGCTTCCAGCTATGCCTAATTAATCCATAAATATCAGTCAACTCAATTCATTCGACATCGCCCATTTTTTTCCATATCAATGAACAGTCTTTTGTGTGATTTGTATCTATAATTAACTCACGTTAACAATTTGATAGATTGACGTTGAATTAATCACCGATCGATTTTAGGGAATTATGAGCTAAAGAAAGATTTATCGGATGGCAGTGGATGATAAATGAAAGTTCGGTGCTGATATTAAGTCAATAATGAATTGTCATTGCGGGGTGTGTGTTTGGGAATAGTGTGTGAATAGAATGCGATAACTATTCGCAATGATGGAAACAGGAGATAACGAAACATTTATTAGAATTTGAGAGTCTTTACATTATTTGATTTGCACGATACTAAATTATCGTTTGCATTTTTGAACAATTGAAACGAAGCGTGTCACGACACATGTTCATAACATCTCCCATAAAAATGGTGAGTGAAACTGCGGTGCAAATTAGATATGCCTCGGCCATTGGACCCAGGAAATAGTACCAACACATTTGCAACCTGAAAGAAAAAGACACCATTTTGCCGCCTTATTCACCAAATGTATTATTTACACGAGACCGACACTATGCGATCGACGATCGACATTATTCACAGATCAGACCATCTCTCGAACTTTCGGCTGAATGGCGCTCAAGTTGGTGAGGCTTTCGCCTAGTTGACCGCGAAACGCCTAACTGCGAAAATTGTTACAAATGCAAAAGGATAGGGATATTTTACGATAGAGCAAGAACATACAACTCAGAGTTCATATGCATTAAATTTTTCAGACAGGTTTCTTGAATTTATTGTGAAACGAAAGAAATTTACAAAAAAAATTCAAAAGAATTATTGAAAGTTTTGCTGTGCAATTATTTGAAGGAAATTGACAGGAGTTCCTGTTCCTCATTCGGAGCTACAGTCCAATTACCTTTTACAAGGTTGCATCTTATATATCTTTTACACGAGGTATTGGAATCTTCCTTTGCGCGGAGAATCATGCCTGAAAGAAATAGTGAGAAGGATCCAGGCGTTACGTGGAAAGGTAACAACGTTGTATATTTTATCTTTGAGAAATATATTTGCCATCTTTAAGATTTTTTGGTTGGTTCGTCAACAATGCAGTCTTCTTTCTTTCATTCTTTAAACATTTTACCATCAAATTTATCTTTCGCTGCTTTGTAAGTTCAGATTACACCCAAATCACAATAAATCATTTCTCAATCGAACACAATCAGCCTTAATCGTTCCGTAAAATCGATATTTCAAACTCTCCACCGAATTGACTAATCCATTGATTTATTTAATCGCTTCCATTTGTGTGCGACATTAAAATGCCATTATTAATCTAAATTTGAAATGTGCTCGTTTCACCGTCCTCCACTCAATCTTGTGCTTCGCGCCATTCTTGAACTCGAGGACGCACAAGAAATATGACAAGAAAATTAACAGGTTTTAATGTCGTCCTCATCGTGTGACATGTTTTCTTTTCCGAACGACTCCAAAAATTGACTCGTTTCCATTTAATTTGATTATTTATAGATGTTAAATGAACATTTTCGGTGATTAGCATAAATAACAATGCGACCATGATTGGTTGTGATGATGAACATAATGAAATATTTTTGTTTAAGTCTGTTTTTTTTCTCTGTCTCACGGTATTTAATTATTATTTTATGGGAAGCTATAAAGCTCGTGGCTATAAAATTAAATATGAATACGGTAGCCACCATTCATTATTTAAAATTAATACGAGTGGGAGATTTTATTCTGTTCGAGATGTAAAATCTGTTGAATTGATAATTTTTTCAAGGTGGTAAAGTTGTTTCATGAATATTCAAGATTATGGGCGTAAAAATAGAATGGAATTAGTTGAAATGTTTTAAGTGTTTTTAAATTCGCTTGACAAGGAGGATAGTGATTTGAATTTTTTTTTTGATCATCATTTGATTATCTTCAATTTTTTTCGTTCGTTAATGGTTTTTGACACGAATATAAAAACTTTTAAGTATATTATTCATTGAGAATAATTATATCAATTTCGAAAAGTCTCTTAAAGAAATTTTACTGCATGCATTCAAATGGCGAAATCCGGGATGCTTCTGGGACAGTGAGTAATATTCTAACTTGTATTTGAACATTTTTAGCCGTACGAACACACTAGGCAACTATTAACCGATTTTTAAAAAAATTATATCACTTGTCTTTGAACTTGGTAAAATTGCTTTTAGTAAAAAAAAATGCAATCACAGCGCAAGAATATTGTTAAACGTAAATAAAAACAATGGACCCAGAAACGAGCCTCATAGGAAGCGACAATACTAAGTGACGGACGAAGATAAGAACACAATTAAACAATAGTTGCTGTTAGGTTTACAAAGGATATTCAAAGAATGAATAGGCAACTGGGAAACACAGTGTGCGGAATTTATCCATCGAAACATTCGCCGGATTGAGGAAGGAGGACGCTGCAAATGGACTGGGTTCAATGCAGGATGCCAAAGCTAGATGTGATTCGTAGTGCCACGAAGAAAACAAAATAGGATAAGGAGAAGTGACTAAGAGATCGCTTCATTCAACAGTTTCCATAAATAGCTCTTCGAAAATCTGAAAATGGCCCTGATTGCAAACCGGTGATTTACTAGACGATCCAACAAACGATTCCTTAAAATAACGATAAATCTATAAAGCTAGCTCAATTGGATTTTTCTGCGAATTCCTGTCCTCTCTAGGTTCCACGTTGTGGGCATGTTCCCACCCAAGCTAACTATGGTAACGCATGCTTCATTTTGTGTACAATTCACCTTCCTCCGGCAGAGTCCTCTTCGAACTACACATTGTAAAAATGTTGCTTGTGCAAAACGACATGGTCTTTCTTCCAGCATGACACGAATATTTAAAAAGGTGTACGATTAAAATTTATGTAACCAGATACCTTTCCAAGGAGCGACCAAAAAGATGCCCACGACGACGATAACGACGACGTTGGCGAATTAAAAGACGTAGCACGACGAAGAACCTGTGGCAGAGAGAACAGGCTGCCATGTCTTATGTTGCTTATATGTTGTTGCTCATGCTGGTTTTGTTTGTTTGTTGCTGTTGATGTTGTTGCTGTGTCCCAGCAGTGGAAAAACAGCAGGAATAATATGCTAAGCATTTATGGTGGCAAACATACCGTACGTATCAGCCAACATGCCTAAGTTGTACGTTTTACGTATGTTTTGTGCGAGCATGTGAAGAAATTCGTTGCATTTATTGTTTTATTATTCGGAATTAAATAAAATGCTGATAGTTTTGTTATGTGGGCTTTTTGTCGTGATTGCATTGCAACTGTGGCGGCTGCAAATACCCGGCAATTTATCTTCGAAGACGAAGACATGAGTAAGTGGACGGAGAAGGGTTTGGTGGGGCTGGTGATTAAGCAGCTAATGGCTGCTGAAAATGGACTGTGGCCATAGTAAATGGTACAGAATTCATTCAATTTCATTCTGAAAACAGCATCAAAACAAGAAAAGGATGGGTTGCTGTTAATTGTATTTAGGCATTAACATTGATCCCTCCCTCCATCCTATCAATAAAGGCGGGAACATTAATATAAAAAAACGAAATGTTTAAAAATTATTATATAAAGCAAATTTTTCCTACTTTTCACACCTAACTTTAAAACGGTTCCTTTAAGAGCAAAGTTTTGGGGGAAATAAAAGCTGCGTAATTAAATTTTTATGGGTGCTTTAGTTTCTGACTTGCAAGATTTCAATTTTTTTTTAAAAAAATTTCAAATAAATTTAGATTGCAAAATTATTATGCGTAGTCTAGTGAATCGATTTTGATGAAACTTTGTATGAAGGTCCAAAGTTCTTTTTCTGTGGTAAAAACAAGAAAAATTAAATAAAGGCTTTTTTTCCTTTTTTTATTTTATTTATTGCTATTTTGCGGCATGGGTAAAATATTTTGAAATTTTTAACTTATCATGTCTTACAGAAAATTCAATCACGCAGCTTTTATTTTCACACAACTTTGCTTTAAAATGGACCGTTTTATAGTCAGGAGTGAAAAAAATTTTCTTTATAATTTTTAAACATTTTGATTTTTTTTCAATGTTCCCGACTTTTTTGAGAGGGAAGGTAGGTCAATTATCGATATTGGAGTTATTCCACAGCTTTTTCTGCAAAAATCAGTGTGCCCCCCCCCCCACACAGTCATCTGAAATCAAATCCGCCCTGGTCTATATGGAATCTAGTGGAAAATGCGATATTCTTACTCTTCGAGTCAATTATTTTATTGCAAGCTGATAGAGTAGATCGTGAAATGTCTCTATCAAAGGACCAATCGATCACTGCTGATTTCAGCCACACCTGTCTCATCTGATTGGATATTTTAAGGACTAATACGCAAAAATCTTCTCAATTATATTGATAAGAGAAACGAAACGATTGAGATTTAAGATATGTTTCGGGAACTTTTTCCGGTCTCGATTCCACCAAAACATCTAACAAGTACGTCACCCTATCACAGAATCCAGTGTAATTGATATCAATTTTCATTTCGAAATATTTGAGGGACGCAGGCATCGCAGCAGACTACAATTGCAACAATTTTCATACACTTTCTTGTCAAATAGAAGAATGCTTGGGAAATGTTGTATAATCTTAACAGGAACGACCGTAAGGAAGAATAGAGAATTAAACTTTAAACAGTCCTGGAAAAGCGTCTACGTTAAAAACCAATAGAAATGCCTTCAATGCTTGAAAGAAATCAACAAATACTTTGCGCAGTACAGAATACACTGATCATACTTTTTTAATCTCATATAATTTTTTTCTAACTATTTAAAGAGGGCTTTTAAGTGCTTATCTCGTTACTCAAACTAAGTAGAAAATTATTCATAATTTATTATTTCGCCGACCAGTCAATTTCGTGAGTATGCATAATTCTATCAGGACGGCAGAACAAAACAACACAAGGACAACAATTCAAGGCGTCCTGCAATTCGCTGCGATACAAACAGCGTTTACATAATTCTAATATTTATGATGCCAAATTGAACATCCTGCTGAGCCTATGCTATAATCAAAATACACTTGCAATCAGTGGATCAATTGAATTATAATGCTATCTAATAACAATGATGTTACATCTTTGATAAAAGGCGCTTTCAACTGTGATTAAGATCACCTGCCTTCACGGACATTTGATCGAAAGCAGGCTCACATTGTAGGCCACCAGTTCCCTATACTCTTCAATAATTTCAGCAATGTGTATAATTTCACATATGTACACTGCGCAACCCTTTCATCTGACACTATCGGCTCAACAACAAGACGGTTGTTTCCATGGCCATCGTCTTCACCACTACCACCGGCTGCATCATTGGCCGCGTCTTAATGACACTAAATTACAATAATCAAGTTTGCTGGTGCTAATCGACTTGAAGAATCTCAATTAAGGGGTCTTCAGCAAAACTCGATTCCTGCTGCTCTTGACCAGCCGTCCTCCAGTCCAGGCCGTTGTAAGGGTAGTCTATAGTCGGCGGATAAATTGCAATACGTTCCCTGGACGCGCTCTGCTGGCCATTACACCACCAGGAGGACTAACTTAGGCCTTCTTATGCAGTTGATTGAAATTAATGGAGCGAATGTTTTCACGGATAACTAGTTGGAACGCGATGGAAAAAGAGGTTCAAGCTCATGAAGCCGATGTTGAACGTACATATATATAAATTTTTGCGACCAATTGAAATAGTAAGCAATTTTTAAAATATTTGTTTGCTGTGAATTAATCAAGCAAATGCGAACAGTTTTCCTTTCCTAAAATCATTTTTTTACTGGTTTTAAGACGCGCTTTAAATATATACCTAGAGTATTTTTGGGCAAACAAGTCTGTGTATTCAAGCAAAGAGCTTGGTCATAACCAGCCGGCAATTTCAATCTAATTATTTCGCAACCAAAAAAATCAACAAAACACACGATGAACAATCTATAAAGTTCATGTCTAACAGTATCATACATCTGAAAAGCACTTCAATTAAATTTTCGTACTCATTCTATTGTTACTTCTCGCCAAGCACTTGATCATCGGACCATCATCAATTCTAACCGAATCAAACAAAAACCACTCAAATGAATCTCTGCAAACTTTTTATTGCTGGCACTTTAAAACACTTCTCCCATTCCATTTGCCCATTCTTTTCTTTTTCACATCTGCATTACACGATGATGATGACGGTAATGATGATGGTGAGAATGGGCTACAATATTGGAACCGCTTTTTTATAAAGTTCAAAGCCCAAGCGTACTTGTAGGAAAACAAGAGCTTGAGAACGGAAACTATTCAGATACAAAAAAATATATATATTCATCTATCGGTCGTTCAGTTCATTGTGTAGATGTTTTGTTTGATTAACGACTGATGCTAATTAGCAAAATATTAAAAACTACTAACTGGGTAGTGAAACGATGAGGAATGCAGAAAAATTGGATTCTAATAATGTCAGTTTTTTAATTGGTGAGAGATTGCACCCTTTTTTCGGGAGAGAACACTCAGGAAGATATGTTCGACATGAAGATTTTTAAATGTTGTTTCAGGACTTGGAAAATACTAGCAAACTATTTTAGTTTGGTTTAGAAAGTCTTCCAGGATTAATATGCTCACTTTCGTTTACGAATTTATTTCACGACTTATGATTAGACATACAAGACATAAGGCAGGAATAATAATTTGATACTGCATACAACCTTGAGTCGACAAAGAGTGTTAAAACATTCCAAATCTTGATTAATTTTTGGTTGATTGAAAAATGTCTAATATCGTCATTGGCACGAAAGTCTAGCTACAGTTCTTATCTTCTTCGGCAAATTGGACTCTGCACAAAGTCCCCTAAATCCTAAGATCTAGTAAGTTTAGATCTCATAAATCTATAATGGCAGTAGTAAGACACACACTTTCATGCAATTTTGCTCGAGGTCTGATCGAGAAAAGCTGTACTCTATATGCTGAAAGTGTGATAATAAGCCGGCTTAAATATGCTGAAAGCAAATTAGTAGCGGCTGCTAAACCATGCAAAAGTGTACTACTAAACCATGACGAAAGTATATCACTAAATCGAGAGCTTTAGGAGTGTTTCGCAAGTAGTAAGACACACACTTTCATACAATTTTGTTCGGCGTCCGAAAGGGACGGGCTGTGCTCCTACACACGCTTAAAGTCTGTTAGTTTCGAGAACTGGAGAATCCCAAAGTGTATCAGTGGATGGACGGAAATTTGGTTTTGACTATGGCCGCGAGTATGCGAGCATGTGTACTATGAGATGGATCGTGAGCTGGGTTTTTGGTAGCGCTGATTGGCTGGTTTGAATACGGGGAAAATGGTTTTAATACGTGGTTTCGTGTGCGAGATGAAGAGCCCAAGTGTTGTGTTTGAATGGAGATGAATATAGTTCTAGTAAGTTCAAAAATCACTTGTTTTGAATGAAAGTGTCGTGGAAAAACCACATGGCTACGTTCGTAGCGTAAAAGAGTAAAAGCAAAAGATTTGTTGTTATAAGCGAAAGCACGTGCGCGTGTAGATACCAATTCGATGGCGGGTGATCGCTTAAGACGCTAATTTAAGCTGCCGTGGCGGGGTCGGGTCTTCAGAGCGTGTAGATGCTGGCTGATGAATTTAGCTTGAGACGCTGCTTTCCAAAGTATTATCAGTTTATTTCTCGGCCCTCTTGATCCAAATTATCTTGGCACTATCATTTTTTAAGTGTAAAACTGTGCCAATAATGCCGAATTTTTTCGACTTATTTTGGCAAAATCGTAATTTTTTCAAAATATTTCTATAGAGTTTGACCAAATAGCTAGCACTTTTCGATAACAGAATTGATCTAAGGATGTTATTGTTCGGATGTATTTTATTTCAGCGTCTGTTTTTAGATTTTTAATTTATTTGACTTTTGCTCTTTTCATAAATGGCGCTGTTTTTTTAGTAAGAGTCGCATTCAACGAAATTGTTTGAATGTTGATCATGAAGTTTTTCATTTAACAGAATGCAATCTCTATAATTTGTCTACCCAATTTTGCCACGAACAAAAGATAAAATAATTCAATGACCATTTACCTTATTTTTTTCATTTCGCCTGTCTGAATTGGCATTTTCTAGCTGATATCAATTCAGCTTATAAAGTAGTGTACTTAGCAAATAGTACAAATCAATAAATATTAGTAAAGAAAACATGTGAAACTTTTCATATCGATAAAAAATTAATTGTTTGAAGGCCCTTTCGAAACATTCGCAACCATCTGAGTACTTCGTTTTATTTAGTTCAAGCACTAGGTTACGGTAAATTATATCTAGCTTGAAACCAATTTCTGGTTGAAATTTCCTAGCCGGGCATATGTATGCGAACAAACACATTTCCCACGTATGTTCGACGGTCCAACAAATTGTCGCTCTATAAATTATGTTGTTAACTAATTGTTTTGACGACATGCAAATCGCCGACACACGACTGGTACTCCGTGTGCTTCTGCACGCATTGGACCATAAATTACAAATTAGTCCGTCATGAGACACGGAAACTTCTAAACGGATATGCTTCCACCACGCAATCTTTTTCACGGCACACACAAAGCGTTATGGTCTTGTATTTCCGCTCCGCTTTTCTTTGGTGATGGTGTGCCTCGACATGACCATTTGGTCGCCCTCGAAATGTATAATTTTGCAAAATGACTTTCGGAAGAAGGTGCTTTCGCTTCTCGTGCCCTACTATTTCAGACGCCTTTAATTATCCTTGACACCGTCGGCACGGCATCATCCCGCCTGCTATGTACTCGCCCTAATTCTTCATGCACACTACTTTCCCTATTATGTTGTGTGGAATGACGTGAGCGTACTAACAAAGTAATTACGCTTCACTTCACGTTCCCATCTTTCACCCTTATCTTGATTGTCGAGGTACATCAGTCATGGAAGCACTGAAGGGACATCACGCAGAAGATTTCAGAAAAACAACCAACCCTCATCACTGGTATGTGCAAGGCTTGTATGATCTTTGGGTCCAGCTTAACCCAAATTACCGAAGCCACAAACATACGCCAACCACCAAAATAACACTTGCGATCCGTATCTGAGCGCGGGCTATGTAGGACAAGTCATAAGACTTGTTATTAAGCCAAGATCCGTATCTGAGGCAAGCCATCGAGGAGCCTTTCGCCTGCAGTTGTGGTACGTGCAATTGCGCGCTGCAGAGAGATCGTCTTCGGTCGTATCACCACGGCAATTTGTTAATTCCACTTTTATTCGGTGCTTCTGGTACGTGTATGCGATTTGTTCGGCTCGCGGAGACCACCAAAGTTCATCTTTCCTGTTGCCGTCCGTGCGTCCGCTGTCTTCGTCGTATCGCGATCTGCAATCTTTCACTTTTTATGCGAACTTTGTAGCCGAGATACAAGTTTGCCGCACGACTCGGCATCCAATACAGGAGCGGAACTCTCAAGATCCTCGCGTGTTTTTTTTAGTTTACTAAGGAAGCATCATAAAAACAACCAACAATTTAAATGGTTCTGTTTGATGGCGATGATCCATCCAGCTGTCCAAATGGCAAGGGTCTGCCGCCGAGTGACCACGTACTATAGCAGCACAAATCTTCAATGAAGAGGGTTTTTTTGCAAACAAAGGATCAAGATTTTTGTTGTTGAGCTGGAAGGCTTAAGAGGAGCTACACAAGGATGCTTGCGATTGTATAATTTATACGGTTCAGCTGCTTGGATTAAAGGATTGAATGGAAGCAACTCGTGGCAAAGTGCTTGTGGACAAAGCCATCCGATTCCTTCACCTGTCCTGATGGTGTTGATGAAGTAATAATTTCGATTCGAATTTGCAGTGAATTTGTTTTTGTTTTGCGTCCTATTTGAAACAGGATATGATGCTGGTTTTTTTCGGAAGAAATATTCAAAAGACCAGATCTGCTATGCTTCTCTTTCAGGTAACTCGCGATATGCTTTCGACTAATCATCCTGCACATTTTGTTGGTAAACGATTTGTGAACTTCATCTATCAATTCGAAGACTTCACAGCTTTCCGGGAAAATTCTTGCATTTTTTTTGACCATCACCGCCGGGACAACTCCATAAATACCGCGTCATGTCGCTACATATCTGTGTCTCCTTGCATTTCCTTTTAGTGCAGAGCTCGTGCACCATATAAAATACCACCGTTTCCATTTCTTTCGCGATTAAATCATTTAACACTCCATAAATAGCTGCAGTAAAACAGACACAGAGCTCGCTGGAAACATACGCGGACCAGGTCGCAACAAGCACCAGACATGTTTGCGGTAAACCTATCACATATTTTGTAATTGAATATCTTTTCAAATCGATTGATTTAATGTACAAACCGCACGGGCATAAATCGAACGTGTAAGTACACCTTCTCATGCGAGCATGTGTGTCATATTAATTGTAATTGAAAGCGAATATCGCGACGCGTATACGTACGATTGTGCCCGGCGGGAAAAGATACACACGAGCTCTTGTCATAGATACTTTTCATGTCGATCGGATTATGTTGCCTTCATTTCACATCCATCAGATCGATATTGAGTGCGTGGTGCTTTGATAGAAATAAATGAGCCCAACAATAAAACCACCAACCATTCAATCATATATGTTGCGCGACATGCCAGGGGGTTGGCCTGGCTGGTGGGGTCGTTGTTGCGAAGCAATGTATCTATTCTTTTGCGCCCCGAACGGGACGCGAAGTTGGATGAAGGTGGTGGCGACGACAGCACTTGTAATTTCATACTTTTCATGTCAAACGATATTTAACGCGGGGATATATATCATAGCTAGGCGCGATTGGGCTCCATGAGATTTGTCGTGTTCGACAGATGTTGCGCGTATTATCTGGTAAGCAATATTCTTGGTAAGACGGCGAACGAGGACAAGGTGTTAACAATATAATATTTAATTTAGTACGACGACATTGGATCCGCCCGAGGGAGTATCGGGTCTTCACCATGAGTGTATCGTGTGGTCGGTGTGTCTTAAGCTGTCCACGATGGGGTTTGGTTTTGGAATGATGGACGAGTGTGACTCCGATTTGAGGCAAGCTTGCACTTATCACAGTAATCACCCATGAACATTGGTCAGAAATTGGTATGAGACTTTTTCAAAATACATTCAAGCTAAGGACGTAGAAGAACTTTCTTTATGGGGTTAGATAGTAGGTTTAGGTAAAGAGGGAGGTTAAGCCAAAAATGTTCCGCTCAACTTACAAGGAGAAGGCACGGCATCGTCCTCTCAGATCTGGATGATATTTGGCACATAAAAAGATGACTTCAAGGATATTTGATCCTTAAAACATTACCCCCCCCCCGTTTTTTGAGGAAAAGATTTCTAAAGTTTTTAGCGTCGCTAGTCAATCAGTAAGTTTTCACGTCTGACAGAAGCGGTGCAGTTTAGGAAGCAGCGCCACTAGCTCGCGATCATGAGGTCGTGTGTTCGATCCCCAGTCGGTTTTTTTGGAAGAATTGTGGATGTAATTCGTTCAAGCTAAATCAGCAATGTTCAACTACAAATACATTTATTTTTAGAAATCAGCAAATTATGCGATCATATAGATATGTAAATTATATTAAAAACTCATTGCTGAATGGATTTATTATTAAAAACTATTGTAGTCGAAGCAAAATCAAAGCTTTTGGTAGGATCATCAATTGCTCCTAGAATCAATCTTGTGTCCTTTTCGTGTCTCATAGCCAACTCGACGAAAAGCAATAAACCCGGGTAGCGCCCAACGTGGCTAGCCATGAATGCTATGGTGTTAAGTAATTGTAGCATAAAGTAGATACTAAGGGCGTAATTTTTTAACAGTTACATAATTTCCCTGGTATGTGGTGTTGCGGTCTAATATTTTAATGATCGAACATTCTTGACGTCTTCTACTTATGTGTCAAATTTTATGCAGATCTGAGAGGACGATGCCGTGCCTTCTCCTTGTTAGACCGATTTGGTCCATTGTGTCCCGTAGGCATGGATACATTCTAACTCATTCCGTGAGTCATCTCGATTTCTTAAGGAAATCTAGAAGTTAGTTTATCCTAAAAGTTCCCAGCTCACTCAGCTCTGCGAGAAAGTATACGCCTAAATGTTTATATCTCCTAACAGCTAGACCCGGACATCTGCAGAGGGTGTTCTAATGACTTTGTCTCCTCTTTGTCGCCGCAGTTTCAGCATGGGTCGCTGGTTGGGAGCCCGATTTTCTTTGCATGTTCTCCCAAAGTCATACCACCCCGACTGTATCACACAAGATCCCTCTTTGAAGCTCTGATTGGATATTTTTTTCTCGAAATTTACATCGCATTCATTGAGGGATGAAGCCATGTGAACGCATTTTAAAATGGATTCGTTTAGTCGTAGCAGGCACCAGAACTAAAGGAAGCAATTTTTAAACTGAATTCCGAACAATTCAACTTGGTTTTTTAGATTAAAAAACAGTATTCGGGCAGGAAACATTTCAACAAAATTTACCGTTTTTACCTGGAATTTAATATCTTGTTGGGCGTTTTCATTACTTCCCTTAAGGTACTAGTCTAGTACATATCAAAAACTCCAAAATATCGATTTATTTTTTTGGCATTTTTCAACTCCTCGCACTTTGAAAAATTACCTATTAAAATATTTTGAAGAAATTCGAACGTTAGAATAATATAATACGGTTTTGAGTGCGTGCGTGTTTTTGGCTTTCTAAAATATCGGTTTCTTCTATTCATTTACAATAGAAGACGAAATTTTCGTCTACTTTAATCTTCGGACCTATTCAACTGATTTTCTAAAAATTTAAGTGCGTTTTATTTATTAACATATTTCGCAAGATAATTTATCTCAATTAGACCAAAAAATTGGAAAACAAAGATTTGGCTCGTAAAAAACTGATTTTTCAACAAAAAAATTCATAGCTCCGCAACTTTTTTTAAATCAATTTTTCAAAGACGGTGGTGAATTGTCAAGTAAAGGAATTTTGAGATTAACTATCGGCCTTGCGTTTCAACTTTGGCGCCTTCTATAAAATCGCTTCATAATAATTTTTTTTGGAAAAAATTGTTTTTTGTGTTCTCAAAAGACAGCTGTATTGTTGCAAAAAAGTTGCATGTTCGTATTCAATGAAGGAGCTGAGAAAAAAAAATTTTTTTTTTTTTTTATTTTTTGGCTTTCTTATGTGTACTAGTACCTTAAATCGAATGCGACTTTTTTTGATACCTACTTGAAAGCGTTATCATGATCCATTGAATAAAAGAAAAAGAAACGGTTTTATTTCCTTGCTAAATTTGTTTCTTTCATTATTGTTCCTTTGCCCGGATACTTTTTTGAGACACTGGAAATATATTTCCCTAAAGAAGATATACACAAATACTTCGATATTATACTTTTTAAATCCTGGATTTGTGATAACTTGAAATTAAGCTTCGAATATTATGAATCATTTTGAAAGTTGCTTTTATAACTTTCACGAGAAGTGATAATTTAAAACTTCAAAAATAGCTTCAGAAATATAAGTAATGATTCTAAAAGCGCAAGATGACTAAAATCTAAATGTGATTTCACATTAACACTGACGTAAAATACAAAACTTCAACCAATGCTAATTTGTGGAATTCAATTAACAGAGAGAACATTTTTTTTCTTACTAATTTTATTGTTCCCCTGAACATTGAAAATTCCACACATGCATACTAATTCGTTGGATTGGCTAACTTGTATGGAGCGTGAAAAATATCCCTTTCAATTTCATTTGTTCCTTCGAAATAAGTGGATTTAAGCAATTAGGCGTGGTATGCTAAATGATTTCGACACATTAAAGAACCTATATGGAATGTGTGATGTGTGATAAATGTCGAACATGAAGTGCAAGTCCGAAGAGAAAATCTAGAAATCCAGGCAAATAAGGTGCGAATAAAAGAAGTTATGGAGGATACCCGTTGAAGATTTATATGAATGAATTGTAAATACGATTTCAAAAATGGAAGCATTATTTCATGGCGTTTTTGTGAGGGCACGGATCACATATGCTAGGAAAAATCGAACCTGGACGAGTTGCGCCCCATAGAGAATGCTTGAATTTCTGAAGGCAATCGGACCTAATCCACAAAATATATTCAGAGCAAACAACACTCCCCTCGAGCAATGGTATTGATTGTCTAATTAATCACTTCACGGTTATTTATATTGTTTTGAAAATTGATTGACCTCACTCCTGCGACTTCGGAAAAAAAGCTGGGCCGCACCGCGCATTCGACCATATCCGTGAACAGATCTGGACTCCCTGCGAATACGGAATCCACCTCGTAAGTCGTCAACCAGCTCCGCCAGAGTAATTTAGTGAGCAATCCAGTCCTTGGCTACTTATTAAGTCAATCCGTCGAAGCACTCCACTACTGAGAAGCTCGTCGCAAGAATGTATATGTTTACTAATTAATAAATAACTCGGAACGCGGAAGGCATACAAATCGTCCGCGTCCCGAGCTGCCAACCACCCCAGGGAGGGAATTGTGGGTCTCGCGCTCCATGTTTATTAATCGGAATTATTGTCTGCCGGAATGGATGATAAATTAATTGTAATTGCCAAAGTAAATATCAATAAAAACTTGTGCTGGGCGGACAGACAAAAGCCTCCTGGCCCAGTGCTTGCGTTGTTGCAGAGTCTCCCGCGGCCAGCAGCTCGGCCTTGCATGACCCGAGCCACCCCCACAAACTCCACATAGTGCGCTTCTTGCGAGAGCCCCACACACATAGGCCGAGGCCGAGGGAGGGAAGGCCTGGCATGGAAAGCCTCCCGTGCGGAATGACAATAACTCCGCTGTCGTGACTAAAATGTGTGTTTATCAATTGGGAAATTGTTCTCGTGAACAAACAGACAGACAGACAATCCGGCGAAGTGTTTGCTGCTCGTTATACAGTTTAGAGGTGTAATAATTGCCATTGAGTGAATTATCAATTAGGATGGTAGTTAGCACCTGTAAATTAGCATATTCGAATGCCATTCGAAACGTTTGAAGAAGTTGCGTGATTGATGGATCGCTGGGCGGGAAGATGATGGGCGAATGCCGTGCGATGGGCGAATGCCGTGCGATGGGCGGGAAGGAAAGCTATCAGGTGCGAAAGGCATTCTCATTTGATTCTAGCTACAAAAAACTTCTTCGGCATATATTTGGAAAAGCACAGACGAGCCACCCTTTAGTTTCGACGATCCTTTGAAATTTTAAACACTTATTCTGTCAACAATTTGCAAGGTAACGCTGTCGAGATATTTTAGTTTTGACTATATTTTATTTCTGACTATATTTTTTTTAAATTGAAATTTTCCCGATTAAAAACCACAATTCCGTAAATAATTTTTTTTTTGGTTTTTTCGGCTTCAAAATTACACCAAAAATGAAATAAACAAAATAAATGAAAAAAAAACTCGACAGCGTTACCTCAAGAAACTCATTAACTAACAGAATCTTTTTGGTTTCAGATGATCCAGCTATTAGTTATGTTTCTCACGGCAATTTACCTTTTTTGTTGGGACATCTATTTGAATGTAGAGTCACTGGCTCATTTTTCAATATTTTTCAATAAATATATGTAGTTTAGTATATTATTTCAATAAATTACTAACCTTTACCATATTGCTAAAACAAATATCCTAAAACTATGCTTAAAAAATCAAGAATTGGCCATAGCCCCCTCCCCCCTTAAGTGAAATTGGGGAATATCATTCTTATTTATTATAAATACATATTCATATTTCATGATTTTCACATAAATACTTTTTGCAACGATAAAAAGCTTCGATTATTTTTTTATTCATTATTAAGAACTCTATGCAGCATTTAATTTTGTGAAAAAAGTGCAATCCAGACGAAAAAGTTTATTTGAAAATATATCTAAATCATTTGCAATATTCATTCATTGGCTGCTTTAATTTTGATCAAAATTCAGTGGTACTATAAAAACATTAATACGCTTCGACTGACATCTTAACAGTGTCAATACAACGTTCTGTTTGCGAAATATCGTGCGTGACAGACATGACCTTGGATGTGAAAAGACAAAAAATTTGCTAAATTGAAGTCTATTAAAATCATCGGCTAATATCTAAAATGTTTCGTTTGACACCTCAACAAAGTCGATCCAACTTTACCTTTGTGAGATATCGTTTAGAAAGAAACTACCACAAACATACATACATACGTACGTTATTTGCAATACTCCAGAGCCATTGGTACGTAAAATTACGTTCAAATTTCTGTTCAGATCAATTACAAAATTTCCTATATATTGGTAAGTTAAATATTGTAAACATTTTCATAAGAACAAATCAAAACATTTATTGTCAAACATTTTTTAGGCTAAATTTTTTTCATGTATTACTTTCTCACCAGAAATTTCATGCATCAAAAAACGCATAAGGTCCTGAAAATATTTTTGTGAAAATTAAGCCTCCAGAATTTCCCGCAATAAAATTTTCGGCGATAGATATATTTGAATGTATGACGCTAAACTTTTCTGATGTTTAGTGTCATACATTTTAACGGCTTTTCGAATTCTGGGATGATTTTCCCTGTCCAACAGTTCGATTGGGAAATTGGACGCGCCAAAAATGATATTTGGAAATATTTGGTAACGAAATTTTCGCTGCACATCGAGCTGAAATAATTTCGGTGCCTTTTGAAGTTTTATTCGGAAATTCTTTCGTTTCAACTACTCGTATACCGTTTTTTTTCCTGTAAATTTCAGTGTAACAGATAGTCCTGGTTATACACTATTATTGATCGTAAGGAGGACGAGAAAAGGAGTTGCTTACGATTGCTACGCGTTTTGAAAGGCATCTAATACAATCGGCCTAGTTTAATTCCGTTCATCTCATTCAAGTAGTTAGCTACTCTCTATCGAATTTGTCCCTACAATAGCGCCAATTTTGAACAGAAAAATTAATTAATAGGTCAATTTTTAACTTAAACCATTACTCAAATGAATTGTGCTTGCGAATTGCGCCGCAAAATTTTAGGTTCTCATAAAAAAACGTACTGGCGCTTTTGCATCGCGTCGACCGTAGAGACATACAATACCTACGCAAATTGAAGCACTTCTTATGAAAATAATAAATAGTATGAGCTAGCATGTAAATGTTCGTATGATACTAAAAGCACCAATCCACGGACAATCTCTGAAATCATAAATAGATGCATACGTGATATTAAACGATGCTAAACGCAGAAAGCAAAATTGATGAGAAAATTAACTGAAATCAACTCAATTGCTGCCTCCTTTTCGACCTGAAGCCTCGTTAAAATGCATCACACAACCACCGATAATATGAAAATTATGGCAATCAGCCAATGCATATTAAAAATCAGATAGCGAACTCGCTAATAGTTGGGCACATTAACACCTCATCGACAGTATCATATCAGGTCGGTTTCCGCGAAGCACGAACAAAACAATTATAATTTAATTGTTTCCACTTTGGAATTTAATCGTCGCAGAATGAATCACGCATGATGCCTCCCCTATCGAAATCCAATCGAATTAATCGAAATCCGCAATTGATATAATCATCAACGTGAAATCTTTCGGCAATGATAATCACATCACACAAACTGCCGACATACCTTCGTCCCGTATGTGTGAATTGGGCCCGACTCCACCACATGCATGCAAGTCTCGGATAAGCCTGCTTGTTCGGGACCATGTTAACCATTCAATACCTCCTTATATGAGCGTATCGACATCCATTCGACATTAGCTCCACTCTAATCCGGCGACTAATTATAATTAAGCCGGCCTGAGATCTTGGGCTCTGGCTTGAGATGGCGTGGAAAATAAAATGCGATCCAATTCCGCTCCCCTGCCGATTGCGCCTCCTCTGCTGTTAACCGATACTAATAGTCCTTGCAGTGAGTCTTCCGCAGGTCTGCCTGACTCAGGACCCTCTCCGCGCAGCTTCCATCCAAAGTGGCCGTTGATTATGTCTGTGGCAAGACTACTCCGGCCGTACATGGTCCGTGGCGCAGACAGTCGAGTTGCATGGCTATAAGGTCCCAAGTTGGAGCGGCCGTCTCGGCATCTTTGTTTCCTGAAGGTGCCATAATGGTGGCCTACCATAACAGTATGCAAATATGCTGCAATCTGTTCCCAACACGTATCGATGCTATCTTTTCCAGTAATTTTCAACTACGGAGATGCAGAGATGCTGTGCTGATCTGGTAACTGGAGACTTGCGGTTACGTAGCAAGAGTCCAATCTTCGGATTAGCACATTCGATGAAGGAGCAGCACGACTCACAGTCGGTGCAGAAAGTAAGCTAGCAGTTGATATGAAAGCCAATTTAGTCATGTGCATCCCTACAAGAACACATAGCGCTAGGAGAGTGGAATTAGTCTCGTTTTTGAGGATTACATGAAAACCGTTTCAAAAACAAACGATAGTTTGCAGGATTTGAGAAAACTTACTTAGCAATTTAAATGAGTTTTCTTGATTCTTTTCAAAATATTTTGGAAAGGCTTCTAATCCGTTAGGGGTTTTCTTTCTTTCTTGAGAACATATTTGACGTCTTAAAAATAATTTGAACAAGAAACGTTTCGAAATTATCTCACGAATCGTTTCAAACGTTGGCATCATATTTAAACGAAATTACGGAGTTAATGTCGCATGAATCTATACAAATGCCATTTCATAGAACGCTTGACCTGATACATTTCATGCAAATCGAATTATCTTTTGAAGAACACAATCCGGCAGCTATTGTGTGTATTTTCAGATACTAGTATTTGAATTCTTCACCTATTACAACATTCCAACGTTCTACTGTCTACAAATCAGTCTTTGCATCGTCGAATTCAGCTACTAACCCTGCATACCAAATGCACCAAAGCAACACATTATTTAAGATATTCATATTATCTCGTCTAAGCTCCTCTGGTGCCATTCCAAATGCATAATAGAGTACACACACTTTGGGGTCGTGGCAGAAGATTGGAATTGAGACTTAAACGGATGCATTCAAAACCGGACATTGTCTTTGGTGTGCCCAATGCGACCTGGAAGAGGATCCACTTCATTGAAAGCCCTCGTTCGTCCGTCCAAGCAAATGAACGGGCGAGACCGAACAATCGGACAGATACAGATACGGATACCACAGGAACAGACCACAATGGTGCACAGCCCGAATCCACATCTTCGTAGTCGTCGTCTTGGAGATTCGGACGCTAGTTGATCCCACTATAATACCTATTCATTGAATTATTGTTAAGACAGAAGCGGAAAATCGATTCAATTCAATGGTTCCACAGGACATAGCGAATATATGCATGGATATCGGTTGTCCACCATTTGGGGAATAGAATCAAAGGAGCGCATCATACTGGGGTGGAGGTTCAAAGAAGCACGGATTGAGTTTGGGAATTGAATTTCACTAAGACCCTCTGGTGTAATAATTGGCCACCGGAGTTGATTGGATCTTTTGAGTAGGGGCCAAAAGTGAACAGAAAAGCCACCGATTTTGTTCTGTTAAGAGGCGGATTGTGGGTTACAGTCGTTAAAACAGAACGGTAATAATTGAGCTTTGTCCAATAACATCTTTCGCTTAAGGTTTGCTTGGGATTGTATAAGAAGCTATATTTTACGATTTAGGCATAAATGGTATGGAGAAAACTGTGTTCGATATTGAATCGTTTATTTTAGGCTTTTCGGTGGACTGAGAAAATTGAAGCAAAAGAAATTGCGTCGTCATAGGGAAAAGTTAGATACTTCGAAGCGAAATGGTTTCAATACAAGATCGCTCATAGTATTGTAGAGTTTGGCGTCAGTTTAGCTGTTCAAAAGAAAATTTAGAATTTATAGTTTATTTATTAAAAATATCAAATATCCTTTTAAAATACTTCAGAGCTCGAAAAACGATAGCACACATAAAACATGATCAAACAAAATGAAATTTAAGCCCCATTTCACCTTAGCACAATGTTTTTAAATTTCACTGGCGATCAATTTCAATCAAATCGGTCTATATTTGTAGAAGTTTCACTGTAAGTGAGATCTTTCGAAAATATGAAAGAAAGTGCTGTAAGACGGAAATTACACTTGAAAATTATGACTTTAACAATCAGAAAACTTGAATGGACCTTTTGCGCTTGAAGAAGACTTCGAAAAACAGATTTTAATCAAAAATAGTTGAAAAATATTCACTGCGACACTGGTTCGGGCAAGACTTGGATAAACAATTTTGAGTGTCCAAAGAAGAGATCACTTCCTCCTAGAGAACAAATTGTCGTAACTCAATCTGAAGAAGCTGTTCGTGAGGATTCAACTCGCATGCTTTCTAAATAAGGGCTGTATCGGGAAAAATTGACCTCTAGTTTTTTCTGCATAGCTCCTGTTTGGGATAAGTTTGAGTCTTCGTCAGGTGTGCAAAATTAGCTATAAAATGCGACAAAAAAGAACGTCTAATTCATTCTTATTGCAAGATCACTCTTGAAAAGATGACATCCAATCAAGAAAAAGTGGGTAGTTTAATTGTGTACAAATCCCTGGAAAATCCCCTTCGTAAATATTCGGTACTAGCAAAGGAGACCAATTCATCGATTGCAACAGCGAAACGAACGATTATAAAATACAAAAGGGGCCTACCTGTTGCTAGAACTCTATATAGGAAAAAAGGTCCCTCCTATAAAAATTTGAGCCGAAAGGTAAAGAGGAATTTTTTGGAGAGGCCTAACACATCCATTCGAGATATGGCTCAAAAAATGCAAACATCGAACGGTGCATTATAATCTTGGATCATATAAAGTCCAAAAAGTACCCGATCGATCCGAGAAAAAGGAGAAAGAACCGAAAAATCGGGCTCGAAAGCTATACAGGGATTACCTGACCAAATCCGATTGTGTTGTGTTGGACGATGAAACATACGTGAAGGTCGATTTCGCACAGTTGCCTGGTCAGGACTTCTACACTGCAAGATCAAAGGGTGGTGTTAGCCCAATGCCTAAAATAAAAAAAAACACCAAATTTTCCAAGCGGTATATGATTTGGCAGGCAATATGTCGATCAGAGGAATTTGTAGCGAAGGGTACCATCAACTCAGCAGGATACATCGAAGAGTTTTGAGAGTAGCGACTAAAACCTTTTTTTCGAGAAACACGACGCATCTGTAGCATTTTGGCCAGATTTAGCAACAAGTCATTATACTCGATCAACAATGAAGTGGTATGAGGACATCTTCGTGGTACCGAAAGCAGCTAACCCTTCAAATTGTCCAGAACTCCGACCAATCGAAAGATATTGGGCTGAAATGAAGAAAACATTAAAGAAAACGAACAAAATTGCTAAAACCGAAAAGAATTTTCAAAATAAGTGGAGAAACGCATATAAGGTGGTCGACGACACCGTTGTACGGAACCTGATGCGTGGAGTTAACGGAAAGGTCCGAAATTTATTTTCCTTGAAATGAAAATTCGTTGTATTTTTACGTCAATGTTAGTGAATATAATATAATAAAATAGTTCGATGTAGTAATTAATATTACTTTTAGAGACATAATTATAAAGGTCAATTTTGTTCGATACACTCCTTACTTCATAAGGAAGGGTAGTTCACAATTCGAAGACTCTATATCGTCGCATCATATGAACAGATCCACTTTTAAAGCAGCTTATTCTTGCTTCCTAAAGTGAAAGGGCCACAAATATGGCTTTAATGGATTCGTGTTTTTGGTATCAAGATTTCAATTCGAATTGACTATTTTTTTTG
The DNA here is from genome assembly GCA_963942545.1 of Oxycera nigricornis. NCBI lineage: Eukaryota > Metazoa > Arthropoda > Insecta > Diptera > Stratiomyidae > Oxycera > Oxycera nigricornis. The sequence goes on along the minus strand of OZ012660.1, from coordinate 1,816,635 downwards.
GGACTATAATTGAAGTGCTCTTAAAAGCTGCTATGCTTAATATTGAAATATCAAACACTCTACCTTTCGTGGTCCAAAAACATTCCAAATTCCACCACAGACATCGGGAAAAGTTGTTTAAACAAATTTCTATACGATTTAATAATAATTAATGGATTCTAAGTACCAGGCAATTCTTCATTTGAGAAGCAACACTACCTTTTCCGCTGGGCCGAACAAAACCAGGTTCCCTACCTTCTAACAAACCGTCTCCTCCTATAGTGTATGATCCCCCGTTGGAGTTTTGCTTCTAGCATGCCGACAAGAAATTAGAAGCTATTGGACTTCCATGGTCTGCTATTTAGCTGTTTCTTAAATGGACTTTAGGGAGTTTTGTTTCACTTGGCTGCCGCCTCCGGGCGAATAAATGCATGAATGGATGGATGGTTGGTTGGTTAGGTGCTTCGTTGAAGATGGCAGTGCCGTAACATCAACATGGAGTTAGAAACACATTCAGGTCGTTCCGACAATGCCGTGTGCTGGTCCGATAAGGAAGCGGAATGGGGTATTCAATTAGCGATTGTAATTGGCCGGTCGAGCGTGCAATTATAGCGGATCAGATTCCAAGTGGCGCCGTTTAAGCGTTTTAATGATAGCGAAAATTAAGTCGTTTATATAGAATGCGGATTGAATTCGATTGGAGCTGAGATGGGAAGACACCTCTTGCCCCCACTGGCAGCCTAATATGACCTACTAATGCTTCTGAATGCTCTACAACCCACTCAAGAGGAGCTCATCGTGTCAACAACTTGTACAACATTCAACTTGTGACACTGATAGGAATCTCTTAACATCACTCCACCGTTTACGTTGCAGGTGGGAGAATTTAAGTTCTTGTTCCTCTGCTTCTTTGCTTTTTGCTGGTCGTCGGCCGTCACACTTCTTGCGGCAGAAGTCAATCCAGGCACGAACTACGTGAGGAATCATCATTATGCAATCGTGACTGCCGAAAAATATGTTTGAAGCCACCGGAACCGCTCTAAGAATGGAAACATTTGCAAGGATATCCTGACATCATGTGCTACTCGGCATTCGTGTGAAGTCTGAAGAAGAGGTAGGAATGGAGAGCATCAGAAGTCACATCATGACTTGTTAGTGATTCAGATACACTTGAGGGTCTTTGCAGATGATACATTATTTGCTCAGTGACATGTTATTTGCACGACGGTTCGTCCAGGGAAAAAAGGATTGTCCACGTTTATTGTGTGGATGAGAGTGTATTTCAATGTTTTTGGGAGGGTATGGCTAGACAGAGTGTTTTGATAGCTCTGTTAGTTTAAAATGTCGCAGCAATTTCAACACAGCTCTTCACACACCAACTTGATTTTGAATTCCAATTTGCTGCCGAAAGTTTCGTCCTGACAATCGTTTCGATCGCTTTTGACTGACTTGCTTATATATCGTTTGCCGGCTCCTCCGGCCCTGTTGTCGCAATGCTACGCCCTTGTTCCCAGTGTGGCACATCATGGATGATGGTCGTGGAGTCATCGCTGTCGAATCGGTACGTGCTGAGTGTTTCAATTGGAAGCGACACAAGATCGAATCGCACCTGATTTGTATTCGACAAAGGATTCCAGCGGAAAAGTTTTATATCGCACGACGACACATGGATATGCCAGCGAGACTCTGCAACATGGTCTGCTGTCTGCTGGCTTCCACGATGCCGAACAAGACGGCGGAAAGGACGACAGCACGAAAATTGCATGAATTCGACGACAACGGGATGAATGGTAGGAAAAAGCGCAACAACGCGTCCATTGCCTCGATAGGTAGTTCTGTAATTTTGCAAATGAATTCCTGACATATTGACTGACGCAGCGACGACAACGACAACGACACTGGCTTCATCTCTAAAGGGGATGGATAGGAGGTCCCACAACGACGAAATCGACAACGGCAGTGTGAGGGTTAAAGCTATATTGTGACCATGGTGAAATAATAATGCCTGGCTGGCTGGCTGGCAGCAGCCATCTCCAGGGTAGTTGGTATGGAAGTCATGAATGCTTGAAAATTGAACACGGAATGTGATTCCATCGAATTACGAATGACGACGAGGCCGAGAATAAGGGAGGTCTGCCAGCACGTGGAATGCGACTTCGTAATATATTGCCCGGGAATGCTGTCGGAGTGGAAGTAATTTTTATGCAATTATTTCTGAAAATTGATTGGGACAAGAGTACGTTTCGATTTTCAACTGATTTATTTTGAATAAATATTTTGCAGGTAGCCAAATCCCACGCATGAGTTTTTTTTAGTAACATGAAAACGTTAAAGATTTACTTTGTTCTCTTCTTTCAAATCAATGCGATTAATTTCTTTGGTCCGACAGAAATTGATTTATATTTGAACGCAAAGAAGATTTTTTTAAAAGTACGTTGTCCATTTGAAAATTATGAAATAGGGATGGTCTTGATGGACTTACAATTGATGAAAAACTAGCGTGGACACCGCATATAAATGATATGAGGAAAAAAATAGCAGCTATCGTTGGTTTGCTCCATCGTTTCAGCTATTTCTCAATTAAAAATAAAATACAAATTAAAAATGCATACATAATTTCAAGAATTACATACGGGATTATAATTTGGAGCCAAACTACCAAAAATAACCTCATGAGCATGTCACGACTACTAACTAAAGCATACAAAACCATATATAACTTGCAAAGGATGACCGCTACATCTGAAGTATATAAAACACCACAAGAACTTAATGTAGACGGACTGATTCACATGGAAAAAGGAAAATTCATTTTTAAAAATTTACACATTGAACAAATGAAAACAACGAAACTAGACATAAATGGGAGAAAAAACGACTACAATATGAGAAACGCAAATGAAATTTTAATAAAATTTGCTAGGACAGAGCGCCTGAGGATGGATCCGATTAACACCGCATCAAATTTTTACAATAAGCTACCTCAAACAATAAAAGAAGCGCGTAACATAATGACATTTAAAATCATGCTACGTAAACATTTACTGAAAATTCAATTTGAATAATTAGGAACGGTAATGTTTTTTTATTATCAATTTTTTTTTTTTTTAATTTTAATTTTAATTTTTTTTTTTAAATTTTAATTTAATTTAATTTTTTTTTTCTTTTTTCTTTTTTTTCCTTTTTCCTTTATATATATATATATATATCTTTTTTTTTTTTTTAAGAACGCTAATATTTTTTTTCCTGCTACAAATGTGAAACAAAATTAGATATATTGAACTCTAAATAAAACTTTTGAGATACTGGTACTATCCCTTATACCGATATACATCGTCTGGGAAGAAGTACTATTTAAATGAACAAGCTTTCAGGAAATAATTGCACACGGACAGTGCAAGCAATGAACTATGGAGTAAAGATTTTTTGGAGGAAACGGAGGTGGTTTTAGTCGGTAGAAATCCGACATGCCGACAAGCAGGAGCAACTCGGTATCTTTTGAAGATTTCCATCTCCCAACGACGAAAAAAAAAAAAAAAAAAAAAAAAAAAAAAAGATTCAAGCACTGAAAACATGTATACATGATCAATTTCTAACAGAAAACGTTTCATAAACAATGTTTAGCGATTTTTTTTGAATCTCTTATTTGTACTCGTCTCCAAAATTTCGGATATTTCGTTCATCAAATTTTTCAGCGAAAGTCCCGAAAAAATTACGAAATTTACCAATAAAAGATGCGGAATTTATTTAGGGGAACGTTCAAAAAAATCAGCAAAAAATTTGGAAAAAAATAACAAAATCTCTTAGCTCTGTGTTGGGTTCCTGGGCACAGTGAGGTGCAAGGAAATGTTACAGCGGATCACCTTGCTAGGGAGGGATCCCGTGCCATACAATCCCACGAGCAGGTGAGAATGGGAGTATCGATGCGGATACTAAGGCAGGATACAAAGGAATCAGCCTATGATCTAGCATTAATGCGATGGAGAAATTTGGGCACATTGGGCACTGCTAGGCGTATATGGCCCAGTTACGACTCGAAATGTACTGTTAGTCTTGTAGCTTTGGACCGAGCTTCAACGAGGAACCTTGTGGGTTTACTGACGGGTCTTGTGGCTGTCAGTGAAGACGCAAGGAAAATCAGGCTCATATGTCGGAGTTGCGGCAAAGAAGAAGAGACAGAGTGTTCTGCTGCATCCAGCTGTTAGAAGACGTAAGAACTTAGTAACATTCTTTTTCGAGCAGCTGAGTGAGTTAAGCTACTTTAAAATGAACCAGCTCACGGATTTCCTTAAAAAATCAGGATGATCCATTGAATAACTCAGAAGGTTTCCACGTATACATGGCAAATTGGCCATGGCTTAGCACCCTCATAACCGAACCTAATCTCACCTAGTAAAATTTTCCTAGAACTTGCGGAATTTTTCATCTTTTCATGATAGTTTTTTCGAAAACTTTTGTTTTGATGAAATGATCCCAGCCGAGCATGCATCTTTATAGATTTTTCATTTAGGAATTCCATTCAAATTAAATGCTCTTTTCACTTCTTCTGTTACGACATAATTTAGCTTCATTATTATTATTTTCAGTTAGAAATTTTCTGCATGAAATTCTTGTTTATTTTAAAATGAAATTTTTACGCTGAATTCTGAAAAATGTCAGCAAATGTTTGTTTGACAAATTTGAAAAATTACTCAAACGCAACTCTTTTGCATACTAACAGTGGCTAGGAATGCTTAGCGGCGTAACTATTTTTGCTAAGAATTTGGCTAGATTGAGCCGCCATTGATGATGTTGATAGCTGATAAAATATGGGATTTTTTAAAAATATTTTATAATGTTATCATGCTAAGTGTATGTTTCACAGCATTTTTCCAGTACAAATACGATAAAATCAAAATTACCTTCAATTTTGCAATAAATAATATCAGCAGACTCACCTGTAATGAGAGAAAAAAAACATTTAATATTCAGTGAGTTATGACGCTTTAATTTAAAATGGTAGCAAACAAATAAAATCAGAAAAAAAACATAAGCCATAAATATCTAATCCAAATAAACGATCCACGAAGGAAGCTCTGGATAATAGTACTCATTGTCGAAAACACTAATCTTTGGATTTTTCAATGAGTCTTGTAAACAAAAGCGATCGTTACAAACAAAAACACAAACAAACAAATCAGCAAAAGGGGTTGAGGAGGAGTCGAACAAAAACGGACTCTTTTACCATTTTCATTTTCTTCTTCCTTGGCAGTGGTCGGGGTCCACGGAACTTATCGGTGAGCCGTAACAACATTCACGGACCGTTTACACTTGATTGCATGTCAAATAATCGTAAATATTTAAATAAATGCACTTGAATGTAGTGTGCTGGGAGTTTTGGCGGGCTGAGGCGAGCCGGAACGACCCACATGGTGGTTGAGTCGAAGCCAGGCGAAGAACGGACTGTGACGGAGGAAGAGGACGCGGTGGCTGAGTGTACGAGCCAACATAGTAATCAACATGAATTGCTTATTAGACTGACGACCCTATTCATTTAACAACAATCATATTTTGCAAGAGCCATTCACCTAGAGGTTACTTTCTGAACAATATTGCTACAGTGATGCTATGGATTTATTTGACAAAGTTTAAAGTGTTTTTTTTTGATAGTTTCTTCTGAAGGCATTTTGAAAATATATTGCTAAATATGATTGAATTTGCATGAAAACTTTTAAGTGCAGAACGATCAGTTTTGTGGAAGGGCCACGGAAATTAGTCGGTCTGCTACGAATATATAAAATTCAATAGTATTTCAAGCATGAATGCTAAAAAACAACCAAACTCTGAATGCAACATCCTTAAAGATTCAATGGGACTGGATTTTCAAATAATTTAAACACCGTTCCCGTAAACATGGCAGCGAAGTTAATATGCTTCCGTTTGTTCAATTAGTCTTCATTTGTCCAAGAACAAGCCAAATACTTCATCAAACCACTATACAGCTCACATCACGCCTCTTCTCTTGATTATTTCTTACCTATATTCACGAACGTGTTCCGACCCAACATTTTGCTAAACTACTAGTAACTAGCCATTATCATGAATTTATGAACTAACCAAGTTATTATCGAGCACAATGGCCAACAACACAGAGTCAAGTTAAGCAGCTAGCACCCGCCATAATACAATCATCACGTTGTATCATAAATTTGTATCTGCAATAACGGCGGCGGGACAAAAACTTACTTTTCTAGTCCTCCTCCTTCCCAAATGCGACTAGATGACTTTCATACTTTCAACAACGGTCTATAGTGGCGGCTGTCTTTCCTTTCATTGTAGTAGCATGGATGTTTTGTGGCTAGAGTCTAGCATGCCAGTAAATCTTACAAGCGTCGCTGCTAGCCTGATTGTTGGCCCACGTCCGCAACTGTTGAACGGGCGGACGCCATCAGAAAGAAGGGGTTGTTGCGTGAGCGCTTCGAGGGGAGGTTTATGAATTCCTAAGTGAGTAGTGAAACTCTATAGTTAGGCACTATCATTTTCCTGTAATGACAAAGTTATTTGCCCGTAACAAGACTACGAGTTGGAAATTAATGATGGTATCGCGCGAAGCAAGAAGTCTGCACCGGCAAAAAGGAGGGAGGGCTCAATAAATTTCACAGATAAATTGCAAATAATTTGTAGATGCCGAGGATTTGTTTCGCCCTCCAGTTAATGGAATCGCGAATGAGGAGAGTACGCAATTGAAATTAAATGATATGCTTGGGTTGTAATTCGTGACGTAGATGACGGTTTCATTAGGGCGAACATCGAGTTTCTGCACAGTTCCTGATTCGAACAAAATAATTTATTTAGCAAATAAAACGCGAGGAGAAGTCAGTAATGCTTTTATTAATGAGCGTTATGACCAACATCAAATTCGAGCGTAGGCCATGGATCATAGTACCGGAAAATTTGAGTCAATCATGCATGTGTGGACGTAATGCATAAGAAAACAAGACGTTAGAGACTACCATCATACCCTGTTTAAGTCAGTTTTAAATATCGACAAATAAGGAGATGTGGAAGACCATAGAATTCCTGCATTTTAAATTAGATTATGTTTGAAAAAGTGCGTAGTCCGCTTCGAAGCAACTGTGCAATAAAGTTTCAGGGAATAATTTAAGCCGGCGAATGATATTCTACGGATCGGACCGTTTCTATTAAACATTTTAGTTGACATTTTTGGGTCCTTCGCCAATTTTACTTAGGGTTAAAAGGTAAACAAACATACGAGGGATTAAGCTCTACTAAACGGCTTTCCAAGGAATCTGTATATTATAAATAATTGGTGTGTCGGTCATTTTGTCTAGATTTTTGTCCAAAGTGGGCTTTGAAACGACAGAATGGAATTTGATGAAACTTTCAGCGACCATAGAGTTCAAAATTTCATTTGTTTCATTTCGTATCTTAAATGGTTTCATAGATATAAACAATTCACAAAAATTGACGAATAGAATGCTATGAGTTTTTGTCAGGGTTCAATATTCATCGATACTACAAAAAACTAGACAGGATGCAATGCCTGTAAACTGAGCCTTATTCAGAAGAATTGAAGAACCGTTCAAACCAATTATGGACACACAAAAACGTGCTTGGAGTTTTTGCATATATGCAACGGTCACTCCTTACAAAATTTCGTCAAAACTTGACATTTTGAATCAACAGTGAGCTAACTTTTTGTCCCGGAACATAAAACCCTTTCTACAAGAACCAAAAACAAATCGTCCAAAGGACGAATTTCGCGCGCAATACTGAAGATAGTAGACAATAATAGCTACCAGTGACGACATCTACCCTCAAGTAGCATTTCATGAATTTTGGTTTAGGTTTTGGTAGCCGGGGATTTGTAAGCGGACAGAGAGTTTGGTGAGTTCAGTATTTTTTGAAAGTGAAGGCAAAGAACTGGATGGCTTTTTATAAATAAATAAGGTTTACAGAAAATTTTCATCCATGGTCGTTGATTTGATAGTTTTGATAACATTTCTTCTAGCAAGACACCAAACTTTTCTCAATGCTCAGAGAATTAAATAATGATCAAACTATACTTGCACTAAACGTAAATAGTCAATAATATTCTTTCAGGTATTGAAATCCGGCCCGATACTGCAGCCGTTCAAAACCCACAGTTCAAATTAATATTCCAAAAAATTTGCAAAAGTTCCTTCTTGTAAAATGCTTAAATGCTTAAACCAGCATAAAATTATACTAATTCTATTATTATTAATTGAAAATTGTTTTGAAGATTTTTCTATTTTCATTTTGAGGTTTTAGTGCACAAGGAGGTATTTACGTTTCCCTTTATTCCGATTATTTTCTTGGGATGATTTTCAAAATTGTTCAAAAAAATATTCCGTTGTGATTTGCACGCGATGTATTTAAATGTGTTTGAACATTACGCTGTTGAAAATTGCTTAAAAGTTAATAACCGTATTAATTTTTTTAGCAAAATGTATTTTTAATTTTTTGTGTGGTTATTATCAAAAACCTCCAATATTTCTTTAGTCTCGTTTTTTAGATCTACCGAAAAGAATATTTTGTAGAAATTTGTAAATTTTCACCGGGAATTTTTTTGATGGACCAGCATGCATCGATTTTCGATTTCTTTTACAGAAAAATAAAAAAAATCTAGGACAGCATTTACTGAAATATATTAAACCCAAATTAGAACGGTTTTATACATTTGACAAGGTAGTTAGTTATTCGCTGTTTTTGTTAAAACTGTCCATGTTTCGGGAAGTTGGGATACTTTTGATTTTACTCGAAAACAAGTGATCAAGGTATTTGGCAACATTTTTGAGTTTCCGGAACCTATGTTTAGAAGTTTTATAACATCGAGTTTTCACAGTTGAAACGATTGTTCTTTGGGTTTGAAATTTTTAACATTAGTATGGAGAAAAAAAACAAAAAGTTGTGGAATATTGAGGTCACAATTTAAATCAAAGAGGCGGCTGTTCTAGAAAACACAGTTCAGCCTAAGTAGCACAACTCAGCACATGTCAAGGATACACATATTCGGCAGGATTAAAATATCAAGTATGATTTGATTTGATTTGTTTCGAATTCAGCCAGCATTTTATGGAACAAATATTCGCAACACAGTTTATAGGGCTACGATAGTATGGGGAGATCATTTAACGACCGAACGAAAGACATTCGATTTTAAAATAAACAAAAATCAAAATTTTTCTTGTTTTACAAAAAATTTGAAGCTGTGAGTGTTTTTCAATTTTATCTGCATCTACTTTTATTTTCATGACAGTTTTCTTTCTTTAGAGACAAATCTCAGCTAACGTAGGAACAAATCAAAATAAATCAGCTCGCCCGGTAAGAATAAATTATTTAAACTTAAAATACATAATCTTAATTTAAATCATTCTTCAACAAAATATCAAAATATAATCAATTTAAGATACTGTCTTATTTATTATACATAACGCACGCTTGATATTTGGACAAATTAAATCTTATTATAGATCCTTTCAATACAATTTATCATGTGTTTTTCACCGAAAATATTTCAAATTCATTTTGACAATAATTTAATTTAAATAAATTTTGAACAGAAGATTGAATTGATTTATTAAGTGGTTTTAGAGCAATTTTGAATGATTTTTCAGAATAATTTTTTTCCCCAAATATTAATGAATAGAATGAACAAAGTTGTTGTTCGTTCGTTGGATTGAACAATTGTTAAGACATATTTCAATTGGAAAAATTCGAAATATTCGTTGTTGAAACATATGTGGATTCATGATCATGCTCCAATATTGAAATAATTTTTAGTTGAAATCTACGACCGTTTCGGCTGTTAAAAGATTGTGTTTCGAGAATAATATAATAGTCAGCCAATGATTCTGAATGGTGTTTTAATTGGAACTGTTTCGAATGAACAAGCCATCATAATTACTAATAGCTGTTGACAGTCATATATAAATAAATTAATTATGGATGAATAAACCGAAAAATCTTCACTTCTAAAATCTCAGATAACATATATCTGCATAATAAAACCATCAATAAATTTTTGTTTCAATCTCCCTTTCAAAAGACACACGCTTTTAATTTCCCACCACCAAAAATCAAAATAAAATAAAGATAAATTGCAGACAGCTTCAGATTTTTGGCACTAACTTTCTAATAAATTTTTTGGCCTGTGAATAATATAGGAGGCAAACCACTTAAGAAACAATATTAAGGAAGGTGATTGATGAATTTAATAATCACATCAAGTTTTGTTGTTGAAACCATTCATTTTCGCACGATTACCGATAAATCAAATGTGAAATGGATTTGAGTTGGTTCGTAAATTAATTTTTTTTTGTTCGTCTTGAATGAAGGCGAAAGGAAATTTAATATTTTATTGTTGAATAGTTTGGATAATTTATTATGTTAAAATTATTAGAATATTCATCTCGGATACGTTTTGATTTGTTGGATTGTGTAATTTATTATTTTTGACTGGAGGCAGTTTTCATGGTTAAAACATTGGCCTTGATTTTGTAAACCATTTACTGATCAGTATTCAAGGTTTACAGGTGGGCCTCAGTTTGTTTGAACAAAATTCACCTGATTTATCAGCAACTCATTTCAAGTTACGCGATGCATCCACCATTTCAGAATACTTATAAAAGAGTTAGCATTTTTTTACTCGGATCCTATGTATATTAATAAATTAGTTGGTTTTATTCGAGGAACTTTTCACCAAATTTACTCTCTTCAAAATTCCGATTGGTTCTTCAACTTTTAAATCTTTCATAAATTTTCTCGACTCCTCCATGAATATTTATCCGAACTAAGCGCAACTCTCGCACGTGGGGTTAAATGAAAAACCACCATTAACCACATTGCGCTGTGCTCTTCATTTTCACTTTACCCTTTTCGCTCGTCCCTTCGCTATATCAGCATATTATGTCAGAATAGTATCACTGACAAAAAAAATGCCTAGTTTTTATCGTACGTTTTCGCCGACGAGACTGTATTATGAAAATCGAAAAACTTTTCCATGAAAAACTTTCACAATCCTCGTACTCGTACTTCTAAGTCCTCCAGTTATCAACAGGACTATAATACTTTGTTGTTTAGTGTTATTGCTTTGGTCGGGAAAAGCGGCGAGCGCACAACACATTACAACGAGGATCAGGCAAAAAATACGGAATGTCGGGAAACAATGCTTCTTCTAACCAAACGGGCTAGCACAGGCTAGACGCGAAGGACACTACTCCGCATAGCAAACATAACGTTCGACGAACTTTTCGGTACCAGCAAATATCCTGGAAATCCAAAAATGGTTGCCGGGATTGTAATCATGGAACAGGATTGGGGACTCGTCTCGAACGCAGAATGAAGTGGAGGATGGCAAATGGGGCGGGCAACAAGGAGCATACAAACGAAGCCGGCAAGGATTGTGTCGAGCAAAATCCTAGATGGAATGTAAAATTGAAACAAATGAAAAACTGTACACGGAAAAGTTTGAATTGGTTTGGAAAGTGTTCTTAAGGTCTTTTATATTCAACGGTTCTGTTTTTTTGTACTTCTTCTTCAACGAATTGCTGCTGTTGGGGTTTTCCATAGAGAAAGAGAGGAAGGTTGATTTTTGTTAGCATTCCCTAGTTTTAGTTTTTTTCGCTGAGTAGTTTCGTTATCCCATCAAACCCTCGCCGTTTTCGTCTCCACTTTCGAGAGTCCTTTCGGTCTGAATCCTTTTAAGGTTTTCAGTGAATGGCCGGTTGAAATACGTAAGTCTGCAGCTGTACATTTACTATTATGAGCTATTAGTCGGTAAGGTTTCCAAGATTGGTAGAGTGTATTTAATTTTAGGTTGCAGTTTGAGTTTTTTAATTGTTCTGAATTTTCGCGATTTTATGGCTTATTTCATTTTGTTGAGAGTGTTTAGGCATTCGTTAAGGATATATTAACGCTGTCAGGCTTTTCAGGCTAGCACGAAATTAATTTATATTAACTTCTGTCTTCAGTCTTATGGAGTTTAGATTGATTTGAAACTCGGCATTTGAAGTAGTCGTACACAGATATTTCCTTTTTAGGAAATATCTCTCTTCATCAATTGCTGGTGTAATGTGGAAGGATCGCCATGTAGTGCTTCTTGTATTTTGATTATATTGTATTTTTCCTTTCCATGGTATCTATGAAGTCCCATGATGAGGGGCTAAACAAATTAATAAAAAGTACTGGGGATTTAGAAGAAAAACGCCCAGCATAATTTTTATGCCACTGACCAAAGACGAAATATGTCGATGATAGGCAATATGATAGATAGGCACAATCCAGGGAGTAATGAAGCTCGTTAACAGGTTCTCAAAAATGTAACTTTCTTAAATTCCTACTCGCTGTTTACAGAAATTCTGAATGCCAGCACCCGCAACCAAGCACTTATGGCCTAATTAATTATACAAAATTTATGTTTTCCACAACAAGAAAAAGGTCATGCACTAACAGATGCAATAACTAATCACTACTCGTAAATTTTCCACATGACACAAGCAACCAAGAAGGAAATATCTATATTTATGCCAGCAGAACATTGCTCGCTGCAACAAATGGCCTCGGTCGCGAGGAAAATTCACGAGTTGATAAGCGCTATTTGTCCATTTATGTAGCGATGTATGTATTTGGTGATAAATACATCACTTAATTTGAAATATGTTTTTTGGATACATCAAACTGGTTTAAAGGCAGAACGAGTTTTAAAAGGGCTTGAATTTAGCATTTAAACAAAGTATGATGAGAACTTCGAATGGCTTGTACGTGAACATTCATAAATTAATTCGAATTCAACGCTAGTCCAATTCGAAACGGTCAAGTGACTATGACTACTTATTAAAAATCCTTGTTTGCTTGAAATACTTAATTATCCTCATTAACGCTCAATATCGCGCACTATTCAATTTCATCTACACACCAAACACACACACACACACATCATATCGAAATCTAGAATGCACCTCAACATGTATCTGAGATAATATCCTCATTAATAAGATGAATAGCTCGGCCAATTTAAATAATGGCAGCGCGAAAAGAAAACAGATGTAATATTTCATGTTACCCGAATTTCCCGCCATCAAAAGAACAAATACCGTGTCGGCTGAGTGGTCGGTTGCCCCGTAAAGCATCCAAAACCATAATTCAAAGAAAGATGAAACGGAACAAAAAACCCAGTCTTTTTTAAATAGATAAATCGACGCAGAAAAGAAAAAAATAAACAAATCGCAATAATTCTGTATTTATATGAATAAATCTTGTGGAGCGTCTGAAACAATGTGCGGCGGACGAGGCGAAGCAATAAGATGAATGAATTATGGCACCTGCTTTGCTATGTTTGATTTTAAATGGGTATTTTTTTCACTATCATTGTTCGCTGCCACAAACACTGTTTGTTGCGGATGAACACGGGCAAGAGGATGAACTAACAAATTTTAATTTTTCGCGTATTTATAAATCTGGGCTGATTAATGACCTATTCGTGAAAGTTGGCCATTGTTACGGGCATTTCGTGGATGGTTTGGGGGCTTGTAATTTTTTTTTGTTTCGAGTCAAAAGTGATGTTGAATTGTGGATTGGGTTCGGTTACGATGAGAACTTTTATTTGACGGGACCTTTCACTGAGTTTGCCTCGAAGATATGTTGGGTTTTGCCGCAATGGGGTTTCGAATCGACAAGCGATTTACCGTTTTTGAAGCATCCATAGCAATGAAACTCATAATTCACCTTGCGGGTTAGGTACTTTGAACTTTATCTAAGCATCTGCAGATAGTAGTCGATACTTGGCCTTTTGTTTTCTGTAGGTTCTACTAGACAGATTTCTGCTTGTCGGATATTTAATAATTGATAGTGTACTCAACGGTTTGAGTAAGAAATAGATTTTTGTATTACGGACATTTGTTGAGTGCATGAGAACTCAGGGGAAAAGGTCAAAAACCAGTCATGCTAACAGTCTTGATCGGGATATCCAGTCATGTTATGCCAGTAATCAATTAATTAAAAATTAAGGACCACCAGCCAATTCTAGTTTCTTTGTAAAGCATAAGAATGCAAATATGGATCTGTGAACTGTAAAGCGGTAAGATTGACTTTTAAAATTCTCGTCAAACACGAAAAGAATGTGTCTTAATCTGTACTAATTTGTGTTGCATAGCCTGTGCCCTGATTAGAGGCGAATAAAAAGAAACAGCTCATTCAGCAAAGGAAGGGTTGCGAAGTTGAAACTCCTAGTAATATGACTAGTAAGACTAAGTACAATGTCTAAAGAAGCGAGACGTAAATTGAAAAACAAACTCTGTTTTAAAAAACATCCCACTTTCAAAGAGGATGGGAAGGTTGAAAAGATGTTTGCAATCAAAATACTTCGAATTTAAAACCTACCGTTGTCTAAAATATTTCCGAAATGGGTCACAGCAATTTTCAGGGAGCTATAGAAAAAGTAGATGTGCTGTGAAGTTCTAAGAATGAACGCAGACATACAACTTACATTATCAATGCAGATTAAAGGGAAGCCTTTCATCAAAATCTGGAAACAAACTGCTGGTATTGATGTCACTTTGTTTGGCAATTTCGAGGTGATTTCAGATTTAGCAATCAGCTAGAAAATAGCCTTGCATTTGAAGATTACGGTTTTTGGTAGAAGAAGCAGGATTAAAGACCCGTCTTATTGTTCCAGGAAGAAATACTCAATCGGATGGAAATCCAGCGCCTCAGAATCTTTTATGATCTTACTGGGCTCAATACCTTAACTTCGCTTTCATTAGGAGAACTGTGCCAAGCCAGTGTAAAGGACGAGGGATTCTGAACGATCCTCAGAACAACGTCCTTACAACAAGATGCTGAGCAAAAGGTGTGACGAAAAATAAGGTGACATATTTTTAAATGATGATAAGCCCTAAAATACAGCGATCAATCCGGAGCTTTGCAATGGGGCTCAATTGAAGAGGTTGTGTCTGTGCTTCTTCGAAACCTCACCAGAGGTATACTGATACCAAGAGATCCGGAGCCTCAGTGACCTGTTCCTGCCGTTGTCGGTGAGAAATTTGTGGAGGTTGAAACTTGGGGGCTGTGGTTGACACCCAAATGTGGGTACTATCATTTCTAATACAGTTTGGGACCAGAATTATTCGGCAACCCTTCTGTATCGTGGTGCTTTGGCGTGCTGTTGCGTTTACGACAGGGGTGCCGTTACCCAAAAAGCGGCAAGGATGCTGATAGGTCCAAATCCACCAAGGATTATGAGGGAGTTCAGGCAAGCATGGGATGAGATCTGGTACCCATACTTGGAAAAGCAGTACTCATAACATCAGTTATGGGCTACTGACTAGTACGTTTATGGGGGCTTTGGTGCGAGCCAATCGGAACCCGTGGCTTAAGAGGCCCACGTTTTAAAGATTAATTTCGGGGAAAGCACGTTAAACTCAGGAACTATCTGGGCTCAATACCTAGTAACCCTGCGTAACAACTTCTGGTATTCTTCTGAAGAAGACATGAAGTTCGTTCTATATTGGACTTTTCTTTAAAAAAATTAGTAGAATTCGTTCTTACCAACCTTTGCAATTGAACTGTTTGATGAAGTTTATTGGATTTTAATTAAAAAAATAGCACAATATGAAGCACTCTTTGACGTTAAGAGTTCGAATTATTTAAGTTGCTAAACGTCACCAGGATACGATATCGATATTAGTTTGTAGGTTGAGACAATCGTCAAGGGTTTCATTGAAAAAGTACAGAAAGCACTTGAAAAGAACACGGACAGACCGTCAACGAAAAAAGTGATTCTAAAATGGAGCTTTGATGACCAGAGGAAGGGAAGGAAAAAATGGGGATAAAATGAAGCCTTTGAAATCCACTTGCCATCTTTTATCAAATAAGTAGGAATCTAATCTAAAATTAAGTTTGGGGTAGCAAGGGAGAAGGTGAGAAGGAAAAGGTGCCTTAGAAAGTCTGTGTAAACGGCATGGATGTCGAATTTAGTCTGTCTTTGAAATCAGCTACTACAGGGTGGCACAAAAGTTTCGGACACTCGACATGAAAAATTAACCCGAATAAAATCGGCAAAAAACTATCTTCAAAATTTTTGACACCCACTGTAAATTTGCATATAGTGAAAACAGAAATTTAAACGATAATACGAAAATAATGACTTTTATTGAAGACTCAGCATAAAGGGGTACGAAAATTTGAAGAGAATTTGTAGGTAGGCCTAGTTACAAGTAAAATATGCAGACCCATAAGTACTTGGATATTTTTTTATTAGCCTTAGAAAGCCAACTTCACTTTGTTCAGCAAGGAGTGTCTGTTAATGGAGAATATTACAGGTAAAATATTCTCTTTGTTTTTGTGCAATTCCTTACTAATCGTCAACAATTCAGGAACGGAAAGGAAGTGATTTTGATGCAAGACGGCGCCAAGCCGCATACTGCTTTGAAAACTTATGAGGCGATTCATGAGTATTTTCCTAATTTTGTGGATTGATGGCATGGTAATTGCCCTGATTTAAATCCCATTGAAAATGTGTGGTCCAAATTAGAGGAGAGTGTCTTTAGAGATCCTAGACCAAAAAATAGGCAGCAGCTGATTCGACGTGTACAAGTTGAGTGGGACGCAATTTCTGCAAACTATCTAAGAAATTTA